>MCFK01005377.1:0-10712 GCA_003610855.1 Erysiphe neolycopersici | reverse complement strand
AGAAGAGGGGCGAATGCTTGATAATTTAGGTGAGTTTTTGTGGTTTTGCGTGAGGGGCATGTATGTATCCATGGTTCTTGTATTAAAATTATGTCTGCACCACTTTGGGAGGCAAGCTCCAGAGCAGCATCATGAGCTGCACTTCATTTTCCAACGTTTACTTGAAATATGCAGAGGCTGTTAGCAGTTTTTTTTATATTACCACGGCTGCGGGTCATTAAATGCTCTCTTCTATGGTATTTGTAGGAATCTGACTTGGATCTGCTTCATTTGGCGCAGTAAGTATGTCATCTGATTGGCTTGGGGGACCTACGAGTTGTAACACGTTTGGATTTGAGGGATCTCTTACTGCTATAAGCTGTTCCGTTTCAGGAGTGCTTAGTGAAGGTGATGAGCTTTCTATAATTTTAGGCAGTGAATTGGCGGCACACCACATTTTGTATCCAGGATTTCTGATAATGCGCAATCTTTCTTTGTCTGGTCGGATTAAGACACCGTTCCAGCGAAGTGGGCGGGCTGGGCAGTCTGGGTGATCTGAGCTGTAAGGTCCAGCGCAGTTTAAGCATTTTTTAGATTTCTTACATGGGCCGGGGTGGATCTCTTCTGCACAAAATCCGCAGCGAGCTTGTCGTGTACATGAGTTTATGCTGTGGAACCCATGACAGCGGTCGCATTTTTGTATACGTGGTCGCTCATCAGCTAGTCTTAGTCGGGCAGACCTTGCAAAGAGACGAACTTGTGCTAGGAGATTGGTACTAGCGTTCTCCGCAAATATGGTACGGAGCGTCCCGTCATTGTGAGGAGATTCCGAAGAGCGTTGGGTCCAATTCATGGAGTAAGTATTTGAGACATCAATGTTTGCCAGGCTTAACTCGTTTTTAATTTCTGCGAATGACAGAGGCTCTGGGAGCCCCGAGCTATTGTATCCGTATTTAGGAACCGGTCCCAGTATGAATGTGTGTCTTTTTTCTTGTTTTTCAATCGGGACTGTGCCTGTCAATGGCTGTAGAAGTCGGGAGGCCGCTAGAAGGTCATCGGCTTCTATTTGAGACGGTGCGACAAGCGCTATACTAGAAGGTACTATTCGTAAGTATTTTATAAGCTCTGGAGGTAGAAGGCTGCGGAGCTTTGTGCGGGTTAGAAAGGTATCCAAAACACGGAGTGGGTGGTTTTGAGGTAGTCTGATAATAACTCTCGTGTCCGGTTTGACAGTTTTAGATTTGAAGTTTTTGACAATCAAACTGGGAGTAGAGTCGGGTATTTTTTTGCCGTCTATAACAGCACTAGCATACGATATAGTATGTGTGTTTGAATTTGTGTTACCACTACTTTTAGGGTGATCTGTTTGTTGAGTAATTGATATATTTGGTGCTTGTGAGGGCTTATGGGCGGGATAGTTATTCTGTAGCTTCATGGGGAGTTCGTCTAATATCGGGAATTTCCCCTTAAGCATTAGCTCTAGAGATATTGTTTTATGTATATAAGGACATAGATAGCCTTAGAAAGCTTCTCTACGCTTAGTTCTTGGTCAAGAATATAACCATAAGCTCACCTTTGTCAAACAACCTTAGTTACATCTTCAGTCTCCCTTAGTTCTCAGTCATCACTACTAGCCTCAACTTTAGAATAATTCACACAAAGTCATGTGTTAATCAAACGACCTCCTAAACTGACAGCATCTAATATCAATATGGACTCAATATATTTAATTTGTTCACTTACTTATTCTATCTTTGATCTGCTCCGATCCCAACACTAGAGAATTCACTTCTTGTATTTCTTCTTTGTATCTTAGACTTCTACTTCGTGCTTTACAGCTTAACTTCTACTGCCTTCGGGCTTGACTCTCAAATCAGATACAATTCATAACACAAGCTAGTAATACTACACTTTTACACTCATAATTATAACACATGTGCTACATATAAATTCGAGCTTTGTTATCATCATACATGAGATCCAAGGCACTTATTAGTCTCCTATCTCTGTAGATAAAAAAAAAGATGAGATGATTCTATATGCTCCTTATGAAGAAGCTGAGAGAGTTGTTGTATCGTCCAATCATAATATTCAGTTCTCTTACTAGCCATCATACATAGCGCAATCTGAATTGTTTTGTTTGACCCCCTGACGCCACTGATGTTGAGGAAAGAGAGGCCTGCAGCAACTACTAGCATTACTAATTTTGTTGATCTTTGTGAAGGTGGATACTAGATTAGGTTCTACGATACCTAGTAGTTTTATAAGTAAAATCAAGAAGCACAATATCATGGAATTCCTTAGATAACAAAGTAGATTTCGGGTGGATCGAGAATAATTGATGCAGATGATTTACTTCATCGGCTATGTACCTGGAGAAGGAGTAATTTTCACTTGATAAGAACTTACTCTATCCCTTTTGGAGTAAAAAGGATAGTTCTGGGTCATAGCTAGTGCAAGAAAGTCCCTATGCCTTCTGCACAACGGAAGAAGCGAGGAAATGACGCGTTTGGCGTAGCTTATCAGATTTATCTTGAATAAAGATAATAGAAATAATTGAGCGTATTTAAAAGTGGGTATAGTGGTGTATCCAAGTAGGATTGAATCTCTCAATGATTAAATAATGATAAGAATAAGATGATCTTAATAGCCTGTGAAGTGTCTAAACTCATACTCTGTGCAGGGTTTGAACACAACTCAACTCTTCAAGGCGTATTGTTCCACCGGGTGGCTGGGAAAATAATCAAAAATATGTTTTTGTTTGGGAATGATACAAGACCTACAGGGACGAATCTCCTAAATTTGATTCCCGCCTCTTTGAAGACATCTGCAGTCTCTTCATCCATACTATAGCTCTGGCTGTAAACAACCTCTGAAATCCCGACTTGCGTAATTTTAATACTACAAGTTAAGCATGGGCATGTATCACAGTACAAAATTGAACCCTCACGAATCCGTTCTCGTCCAGCCTCCAGAAGAGCATTTTCTTCTGCATGAATACATAGACAAGTTCCTAAACCAATACCGGAGTGTTGGCCTTCATTACAGCGTGGACAGCCACCATCACCACAGTTTTTTAGCCCTCTTGGAGTTCCATTATACCCAGTGCTAATAACTCTTTTTTCTCTGACTAAAACACAACCTACTCTCCGCTTCATACAATTACTTCTTTGTGCAGCTAAAGATGCTAGTTGCATAAAGTACTGATCCCAATTAGGTCTTAGTCTATCTTCGTTTTTAAGGTCCAATTTTCCAAGAGTTGCGTAAAGTTGAGCAAGGCTAGATGATGTATTAAGCAAGCGAACAGTTGCACGAGATATTAAGGATTGACCTGAATCTGAGCCGGAGCCATAGAGATGCTGGTCTGACTTCGCAAGAAATTCCTCAAGAGTCAGACCTTTTTCTGAGTTTTGCTGCTGTCTTGCTTTCCATCGGTCCCACCTAAGACATACAGGTGCATCAACACTAATCAGAATGAAAAAAGGACGTCGAAGAAATTGATCAAGTATATTATGATTATGAATATTTGTTGTAACCCATTTATCACGCCAACGCTTGGTAACAAAGAAGAGTAGGTCATCTGAATTGTCAAAAGCATATTCTGGTTTAACAGTTGACGGCTCAGAGTTATCTGAAGTGACTTCTGTGAGCGTACTACTCTTTAAATATAACCTTTGAAATCCGTGTTGAATTACAAGGTAGTCAGCGATAGAACTCTTGCCTGAACACATCCCTAAAATTTGCCAATTAATGTTTACGCCACATGATGTTTCTAGGAAACTGACCTCCACATAGACCTATTAACATGACGAATGGGTCCTTAACTTCTTCCAAAGAAGTTATCTACCCGATGCTTTGAAAAACAAACGAGCCTTTGTATATATATTCCTCTAAGCCGTATTATCTGCTAGTATGTGTGCCATAATCACATATCATAAATACTTTACAACAAAGTTACCTGACCTCGAAAAGTAAGTCTTTAATTAATTATTGGGAGACTTTAACACAATAAGCGCGTTAATCAAGTTCAGCACTAATTTCAAATAATTTCAAACTCACATTCGCAATAATATATAAATGACAAAAAAAATTATCAGTCCATTAAAGAAATGCAGCTTTACATATGAGTATATCCGCGATGAAAGAGGGAGTTTTCTCCATGAGATATTAAAGGATATTCCTGTCTTATAACTAAAATACTAAGTCTTAGTTGATTTATATGCAAGTATTTCCACAAGTGATGAGCAATTGCGAACCCAGATGAAATTACACAAAAACGCAACTTCCTCCACAAGTAAGATGGGCAACTTCTCACATTATCAAAATTCGGTTGCCGCACAAATGTAATGGATTGAATGAACGATTGTCTGGCTGAATCTAATTTTATCACTGAATTCTACTAAAATGTCTGCGTCTCAAGTGGATCCTGATTTGGCCCTGAAATTTGCGCCGTTCACCTCCGAGATTGAACTTCCCTTTTACAGAGCATTTTTCAATTCTAAAATTGATGTTGATGGTCTTGACGACTCAGCGCGACCAGTTTTGGGTCTATATGAGCATCGCTTATCTTCTCTTCCCGATGCAAGTTGTAGGATGCAAGTACATGAAAATGCATTAACTAGCCAGGAGTAAGTTTATTTGGTAACAAAAATGTTACTACTGACACAAAAAGTTTACCCTCCGGCCACATTCGTGCGGAGGGAAAGATCAAAAACTTCAATACAATCGAAAATTTCAAAAATGCTGATAAGACTGCTATTATTCAAATGATTGCTAAGCAGGTAGATAATAAATCAAATTACCGTGTTATAGACTTATTTTCCCGTAGATATGGGATGCCATAAATGATAGTACTATCTTTTCAATACCTTCGCTCCTTGCATCATTCATCATCATCTCCTTCGCAGATCTTAAAAAGTATAAATTTACATACTGGTTCGCCTTTCCAGCATTACATTCAAAACCTGTCTGGACCAGAAATGCTACAGAGAAACCTTGTCAGCTAACTGGACTGGAGTCTTCTGCGCTAACTGAGGCATACGGACTATGGAAATATAGCATAGATATCAGGGAACATGGATTCTTTCTTGCGAAAAGAGTGAGACCAAGTAGAAATTATAGAGAAATAGCACCAGGTGAAGAAGATTCAAACTCATACAATATTGGATATGACTGGGAAATTGGATCACTGCGTCAATTTCACAGTGGGTTTTTTGATGAAGTTAAACCAAGTGATCAGTTTGTTGCTTTTGTTGATCCCTCCACTTACCCAGACAACCCAGGATGGATTTTACGAAATTTTTTAGTCCTCATTAGGAGACAATTCAAAATGAATAAAGTCCAGATTCTTTGTTACAGGGATACACATTCAAGGCGACATGAAGCTCGGAGCCTAGTACTTCTTCTAGAAACAGATGATTCAATTCATACCTCAGATTCAATGCCTGTAACTACTGGTTGGGAGAGAAACATTAATGGCAAGTTAGCCCCAAAATCGATTGATCTAGCACAATATATGGATCCTAAAATCTTGGCAAGTTCAGCAGTTGAATTAAATACAAAGCTCATAAAATGGCGGATAGCTCCAAACTTGAATCTTGAAAGAATAAGAACAACTAAATGTCTTCTCTTAGGGGCAGGAACCCTTGGAACATACGTAAGTCGTCTTTTACTAGGATGGAATTTCAAGACAGTCACATTCGTTGATAATGCCACTGTTTCCTTCTCAAATCCAGTTCGTCAACCACTATTTAACTTTAGCGACTGTCTTGATGGTGGGTCAAAAAAGGCACTTGTAGCCGCATCGGCTCTCAAAAATATTTATCCTGGAATTAATGCCACAGGCTACACTATTACAGTTCCAATGCTAGGACATCCACTACTAGAGGAGCAACAGACTCGCAATGACTTTGAAATGTTAGAGAGACTCATAGACGAACATGATGCTATTTTTCTTCTTATGGATACTCGAGAGAGTCGATGGCTTCCAACAGTTATTGGTAAAGCAAAGAACAAAATAGTACTAAATGCAGCTCTTGGGTTTGATTCATGGGTTGTTATGCGTCATGGTGTTTTTCCACAGAAAACAGATGGAGCCTCACCTCTCGGATGTTATTTTTGCAATGATGTCGTTGTTCCAGCTGATGTTAGTATTCGCTAACAATAATTGAGCCGAGCCCCACTAACTATGGCTCTAGTCGGTCAAAGATCAAACTCTTGACCAACAATGTACAGTCACTCGACCTGGCGTTGCCCCAATTGCCTCAGCTCAACTCGTCGAGCTTTTAGCTTCGATTCTGCAGCATCCTTTAGGATCCCACGCTCCTGCCCCCAAAACGCCTTCCCAACACGGGACCCGCCTTGAGTATGAACGTGATCCGCCTAATCATCCACTTGGGATTGTTCCTCATCAAATACGTGGGTTTGCTGCTACATTCCAAAACTTGCTAATAAGCGGTCAATCTTATGATTGTTGTTCTGCGTGTTCACCCAAAGTCACTAACGAGTACAAGAAACTTGGATGGCAGTTTGTGAAAAAAGCGCTGTCTGATAATTCTTACATAACAAACTTAAGTGGGCTAGCGGAAGTCCAAAAATCAGCTGAACTCGCAATAGATGAGGCTAATTGGAGCGAAACCGATGATATGGGCGATTTCCATGAAGAAAATTTACTTTAAGCCATTTCATTAGGTACGTCATGAACACGCATAAAATTAGAAGATTAAATAGAATTATGAAGCCATCGGATGGCATCGAGGTGTTTGGAGTATAGCATAATGCTTTAATAAGCGGCAATAGGATGGTTGATCTTTCGTGTAAAGAAAAATTAAAGTCAGGAAATATGATATCAAATTAATCCCCATGATCGCAGATTAAATTAGGAGTGAATATTGATGGCACTATATACTATTTTTCAGCCTTTCTGCTTGATCTAGTCACCATATATGTCCACATTAGGAAAAATCTAGGCCTTGTTCTAAATTGCTATAGAATCAAATTAATTAAGCACATATCTCCAGTAATAAGTGTTTTTGCAAATAGTTATTTTAAAAGTTTGGTAGAGATTGCGATCTCAAGTGCCAGGGGATTAGATTTTAAAGAACTTCTTAAGACTAAATTAACTTAGTACTTATTTGGGTCGTTACCATATCTGTTGAGATCCTTATAAAGAATCTCCGGATGACGATAAACACTGGGCATTATGCCGATGCCGATACTTCTACGTATAGCTTTAGCAATTCGTCGTTGATTAACAGGTCGCAATGCTGTTTCCTTTCTAGGCTTTATGCGACCCATTGGTGTCATCCATTCTGACATTATTGAAAAATTCTAGAAAAAAAATTATGGTTATTTAGTTCCAAGGTCAACAAAATCTGAAAAATAGAGTTAAGCAATTGAGTGAAATCACATACACGATAATGTTCTAAAGGATTTATGTTAAGGATGTCAAATAAATCAACAGTAGAAAACGTTCGGAGCCTAAATTTTGATAATTCAGCTTGATGTAGATCGTGCGGCGCGTAAACATCGCCAGCATTCCATTGACGATAAATTTGTGATGAGAGATCCTTTGCTTTACTAAATTCCTTATATTTATCGACTGTTTTTTTAGTTGATTCAACAGCATCTTTCATGAGACGGTATGCACCCGAAGTTCGGGCAAAATTTGTTTGTTTAGGTATTGTCTTGACCTGAATCGGGTTTTCATCCAGTTTTGTAGTTGATTCACTGCTAAGCGGAGAAATGTCGAAGGAGTTCTTTTTGCTTGGATTGCGTAAACGATTTGTGATCTCTTCAAGGCTTTCCTCCGGTGCTGGCTTAAAATCCTCTAAGAGAATAGTTAGAGTAGAGAGGTTGCTGGGATACTTGGTTGTGGTTAACCGTTTAGGAGAACTCGAGATATTGAGTAAGCAACCAGTGGAGCTGTGAGGCTATTCTTTGTGCATGTAACTTCCTTAGGACGTATCAAACGTCGAAAACCTAGTGTATTCATCATATCGGAGTTCGATATTGCATTGTGAGGGATGTGTTATTCATTAAATGCCGTGGAAAATATGCGACGGAAAATATATTGTTCCGTTGCTAGACTATATCAAAGCATTGTAAGCAGCATCACTATTATCCCAAGAATTATCCCTTGGAAAGACTTGATAAAATTTAAATTTCAAAGAATAATGGTTAGGAAACTCAAATTTCATGAGCAAAAGCTATTGAGAAAGGTCGACTTTACTACATACAAAACCGACAATAACCATCGTGATGCAGCCGTTATACGAAGATATAACATTCAAAAACCATCCGACTACACAAAATACAATCGACTATGTGGTGTAAGTTAAGAGTCATGACACTTTTGAAAACTCGTACAACGAACCATTAAGTTTTTTTTAACAGAGTCTAAGACAACTTGCTCATCGTCTTGCCGCTTTGCCACCAGATTCTGATTTCAGGCGTAAACACGAAAACTTACTTTTGTCTAAACTCTATGATATGGGTATTCTTCCATCTACAGCTTCGATAGCTAAGTTATCAGAGGTAGAAAAAAACGTTAGCGTCTCAGCTTTTTGTCGGCGCAGATTGCCTGTTTTAATGACAAAGCTCAGGATGGCAGAGACTGTTCAAGCGGCAACCAAATTGATTGAGCAAGGTCATGTTAGGGTCGGTACTGAGCCTATTACTGATACAGCTTTCTTAGTAACACGAAGTATGGAAGACTTTGTCACATGGGTTGATGGTAGTAAGATAAAGAAAAATATACTGCGTTATAGAGATAAGTTGGATGATTTTGATCTCCTCTAAGTAGGTGGGATCAAGAATATCATCATAACTACTTCCCTGAGTATTTATCGTTGAGAAATATACTGAGAAAACAAATATTCAATATATTGAACTTAATGCAATCATTTGCTGGTGCAGAAATTCTGATCAAATTCAACTGGGTGATACTTGGTTTATGGAAATTTCAATACTAATTTACTTGTCTTTAAGTAAGTAATGATAGTAAATAATTTTCTTTTGCCATCCAATTTACATCCTAATATCTTGTAGCTTTTCATTATATTAAATTCAATTCTCAATCAAGGCTTTAATATAATGAAATTTGATTCACAAGGAGTACCAAACAGTCATTCTAACTGTATGGTAATGAGAAACGTTATCACCGATTGTAATAAAATCTGGTTACGGATACTACCAGCATAAGGTTTTGCAAATACGAATAGTTTCGTTCCAAGCAAAGGGCAACGAGCTGGATCAATGATTATCTAGCATTTTTTTCTAATACTACTTTGCAAAAAGGTGTTTTTCTAAGAAACCTTGAGAGCATAGTGGTGACATAATAACAACAAATTAAAAATATATATACATGATGTACACACCTTGTAAATTTCTTCTGAGTTTGCCCAAAAAATGTCAGAAGGGTGAGAATTCATATTCAGCGTGCATCGGAGCGTAACGGTATGTCTTACTAAAAAACATTATTTCCGTATGCTCAAGCATAGGTTTGGTAGTATCAGCAATATTGCTCAAAATTATCTTAGGAATTCAGTAATATTTACGGATTTATCCATAGAAACTCCCGGCCTGTAGGCAGAAAGGACCTACTTAGTGTCGCTCATAGACTCAATAGATAATAAAAAAAATAAATAAATTATCAATTAATACGGATTTATCGAAATTACGCATATTACACCCGCCAATAAAATCGCCTACTGCTTTTGCCACCTCATTTTCAGATGTTAAGTTAGCCTACCCTGAATCCTAAATACCTTGTAACCTTAGCTGTCCAGATTAGTTTTCCAACAATATCCGTTATTACTTTTCATCTCTAACATTTTAAAAATACTTGGCATGCAATCTTCTGAAGCCTCCTTTAACATAATACCTTCTGGCCAATATGGTAATAAACTTACTCATTCAATTTGGCCAATTTTATTCATCAATCAAATGACTGTCTGCTTATGGTGTGAAATCTTCAGATCGCATAAGGACTTCCGGCTACCCAACATCGTTCGTCGTTCTGGTTAGAAGTGGGTGGAAAGTTATTTGATCTCGCATATCTGCTACCCAATGCTATCACATCCCTGATTATGCAATATACAACTGGCCGTGTGTAAAGACGGACGTTTTTAAATCTACTCCAACAATCTTAAGTGTCTGATCTTATGACTTGTCGATAGTTATTGAGAAGCATGATCGAAGTTGAATCTTTTTCCCTCAATGGGGAGTGGTAGCTTGTTTTCTGTCGTCAAAGATATTTGGGAGATGTAATTTTCCTTCCCACTGAATTGATGATCCTGCGATATTATTCTTACTTTCAAGCAATGGGTAAAAAAGCCCTTAAATAATGATTGATCGGGTTTCATAGCAAATTCCCAGCATTTAATAATGGTTGCGAAGTAGCATAACTGGTATTCCAATCTGAAGTCTTAAAATCCCCATTGGCATTTGGCAAGTGATTTGTCTCAAACAATGCTGGCTAGCCCAGCAACTTCTGGCTCTATTATATATGCAAATCGAAATAAGCCACCTTCTTTCTATTGGTAAAGTACAGATCTTGTTAAAGAGCTTTTCTTAGGATATAATTATATCTTGCCCATCACATTGAATGAGGCTTCCATTGAATGTGAGAGAATGTGAAGTTGATAAATATTTTCGGGGATTTAATGAAAATCGAGCTTTGTGAATTTTATCACTTTCAAGCTTTTCAAAACTATTATAGTGCTCGACGCCTA
>MCFK01005354.1:0-10259 GCA_003610855.1 Erysiphe neolycopersici | reverse complement strand
TAACCGCTGTACAGTGTATATACACATTTATATTTAACAACAGCATAGTGACTCCAATTTTTTTGTGAGTCTCAAAATTTAGGCGAAACAGTCTTCTAAGCTAACTAATTTTTAAAGTTATCTATCATCTGTGACTTTGACTTATTCGACTGAAATATCTTCCGAATTATTTAGTTTGGTGAAACCCCGTAAATTACAGTGGAGGATTAAAAAACATTGTGTAAAATGTTATAATTTCATAACTCAGTCAGTCACGTTTGCATTAATTTACGAGTTGCGAAATACATTAATTACACATTTCCACGGCCTATAGAATAAGTGGGTCTGTCTAGTCTTAAAATAGCCCCTTCATGAGGCCTCAAAAAGTCGGGTCGAGCAGGGGCATATTTAGCACTCTGATTCATGAACATAAAGAAACTGCACAAATTCACGGGTGGACAAATGTAGGTGATATCATTTGAATTGGGAAACTAAGCTTAGTATTGCCTGAAGTATATACAATCAAAGTCTGATTAAATTTTCAATTTAATATGAACGAAATGTAGGATTATGTTGTCCTGATGAAGTGGATCTCCATATCTAATTTCAAAATGAGATATCGCGATGAGTAAATGGACAAGTAATTTTCCCGCTCCAAAAATAGGCCTGAACCATAATTTAAATAAGTCCATAAGAACTTAAGGTAAAGGCCAGAGTGTTTGGCGGGAGTGTGTGAGATTTTACAAATGTTGTAGAAGATGTGTATTAATTTGGAATAAATTTGTTTAACAAGATGTATATTACGTTCAATTCAATGAGATCGATACTTTCGGAGAATATTTAGGCTCATGCTTCGTAAGCCGGCCCGGATTTAGATGGGCAGGTTGGTGTAGTTGTTTGTGAAGTAAAAACTTTTATCAAATATATGAATGCTCTGCTCAAATACAGATGGTATTATATCGAATCACGGACTAAGAGTCTTGGGGGAGTGAATGATATGATGAAAGTTCATTTTTCATTTTAATATGGTCCTGAAATTGTATGAGCTTATATCTGGTATAAAGATTTTTCTCATTTTGTTATTATTTCGTAGTGATATTAATCATTGATACTAAGCCCTACTTAATCCCAAATTAGTGATGAGTCTAGAGATTCACAAGTGATATGAAGTAAAAGGGGTACAAAATCAGGGTAGTTATTTTTGTCCTACGACCACTAATACTAATATAATCGGTGGTGAAGAGCATAGAAAAAATGTCCACCAAACTCGATAATTTGATGTGCCGAAGGCTTAGTCTTAAGTTGTTGTGGTATGTTTGGAAAGAACATTATCCACATTGATGAGAGATCTGAGATTTTATAGGCAAATCCAAGCCTTTCGGTTAGTTCCGACGCTAATCATGCACCTTGACACAGCCTCTGAACAACTTACTAGTGGATGCTTTACCCTCGAAATGACCGATTCCAGAGACAGAATTTAAGAGAATCTCGGAGCATACGAATGGTAGCGGTGGACGCTAAAAAATGCTATTATAAGTGAAGTAATATGTCCCGAAGCCGATATGAAGATCCCACTGAGTCCTATGCCAACGGAAATGGATATAGGGAAGGAGGTTACAGGCCATCTCCTCTGATTAATGAAGGCGACGATTATAACTCATATGAACAAGGTATTGGTCAACAGTATGGATCTCCTACGTCAAAATCATCTTTTCCTAGCAAATTGAGGAACGGCCAGTCACGCCCTAGAGTAGACGCGGAGAGTAGAGCTGGGAAGCAGATTGTTGCTGTGCTAGAGAATATCAAAAGGGAATGGCCAAGTATGTGCGAGAAAGATTGTGTACCTGTTCAAATTGCTATACAACTTCTTGACACTAGCTCTGTCGGTAGAGCGCATGAATACAGTCAGTTCGAGCAAACACATAAATATTTACAAGACTCCCTGAAGGCTATAGTGCATGAGAATCATCAGGGATTTAATAGCTCAATTGGTACCTATCATAAGATACAAACAAGCTTACAGTCTGCCCAAAAAAGGGTTCGTAACTTAAAAGACTCTATGATTCAATCGAAAGCCAATATTGCGACCACAGATCCAGAGCTTAAGAAATTAGCTACTGCATCCCAGAAGTATAGTGATTTAATCCAGGTTCTCTCTGAAATTGAAGAACTGCGCTTGGTACCGGATCAATTGGAAGCGCGAATTTCAGAGAAAAGATTCATAACTGCTGTAGATATTCTACAGGCAGCACTTCGGCGTATAAGGGTTCCAGAGTTGGATGAAATAGGAGCATTGAGCGAAATTAGAAGTTATCTCGCTAATCAAGAGAATACATTAGTAGATGTTTTGATCGAGGAACTCCATGATCATTTATACCTTAAATCTCCATATTGCCAGGAACGATGGCAGATGATTGCAGAATCCATAAATACACTAGGTGGTAGCAAGTTTGAAGACTTGAATTCCTTTAGACCATTTCACGAAATACTAGACTCTTTGGATCTAACGGAAATTGTTGTGGAGAACCCATCGATTAACCCAGAAGCTGATTCATTTTATTACATTGAGTTTTTGGTTGAGTCATTAAATAAGTTGGACAGATTAGAACTTGCGGTAAATAAAATCAAACAGCGACTCCCAGTCGAACTCTTTGTCATTGTTAACGAGACAAACAGCGAAGTTGATCAGAAACATCCAACTTCACTACGTGGTAACACTACAAGTAATTCGGAAAATCAGAGCTACGGTGGTCAGGAGAAAAATATTCGTGCTGACGTTATCTCTGATCTCTTATGGACTCTTTACGCAAAATTTGAATCGATTGCTGAAAACCATCGAATATTTCATGAAGCTGTCCGAGCTGTTTCACGAAGAGAAGGAATCCAGAACCCTCTACCGCTATTAAGTGGATTTCGAGAGCTTTGGAATCTTTACCAGAGTGAAATACAGTCATTGCTTCATAGTTATGTGACCACTGATGCGGATATTTATGAATCAAACCCTACGAAATCTGGGATTTTACGGCAGGGTTTAAAGAAAGAGCAATTATTTCGATTTTCAGATACAGATACAAGATCTGCTCAAATGGTAGCGGAATACCAAGAACTAGAAGAGATTATTCGATCAACGGTACCGGGGTTAATAAGTAGCGAAAATCAAGGGTCTGGCACAAAAAAGTTAAGTAAAAAACCAGACAAAAATTCGCGAAAAATGTCATCACGACAAAGAATAAATATATCAGGATATGATGATCCAGAAATTGGATCTCATAAGTCTTTAGTCGAGCCAAGCGTCTTCAATATAAGCTTGCTTCTCTCTCCAACCCTTGAGTTTCTACGAAGACTTAAGATGATTGTTCCACCCGGATCGGATATTGTTACAAGCACGTTAACTTTGTTTCTAGATAATTTTCTTGTGAATATTTTTCTCCCGCAGTTAGATGAGACGTTAGGAAAACTTAGTAATTCATTATTTGAAGAATCAGATGCCTTTCAACAAGAACCTCGATGGGCAGTTTTATCTCGGCGTCCACTTTTCAAGGGAACAAGTGCATTTTTCCACTTGATCACTCAATTTTCTAGGATGTTAGATAACATTCCTCATGACCAAGCTTTTAGTCAACTCATTATAACACAAATGAAGAGATATTTTGATCATTGTGACACTTGGTTTAAATCACTTTCATCAAATTTAAGGGAACCTGGAAATACAGTACTCAAAATATCAGCATCTCTAGCTTCTAACCCAGGCGACATTCATAGTATAATTAAAAATATATGGTTTAGTCTAGAAACTTCAAATGGGCTAGATGTAAAACAAATAGAAAAAGAAGTATCTCAACTTATTCGACGGACTAATGAGATCCCTCTTCAGCTGGATGATATAATTCTAGACAAAGAGACTATTTCATTGTTATGCATGTTATATACAAGTATGAAATGGTTAGCGATTAAGATTAAGGAACTTCGGTACATCACTAGTAATCATAATGACTCCTCTCGCACGGCGATGAAGAAATCAAAGCCTCGACAATGGTCATTATCAAACAATACACTTCAGGATCAAGTTGATCGGATTCATGTGTATCTCCCCATGACAAAGGAAACTGTAGTGTAAGTCTTGCTATAATCTACTATTTTCATGTATTAATCAAATTAGTGAATTCGACTCTGTTGTGTCCTCATATGAGGACCTTGCTTTGAGAGTCCTCCTAACACTTCATATGGAAGTTCGTTGTCAAATTATCTATTCCATAGTGACCACATTTTCGCCAGAAACAACTGCATCTTATTTACTAGATCAACCTATTAAAGAACCAGATTCAAAGATCTTAAGCTTAAATTCAGATATTCTCTTCTTTGATGAAACTATTGTGAAATTTTTACCTCAAAACGAAGTTTCTTTTGTCAGGAGTGGTCTTGGGCTTCTAGTTGATGAGCTATTTGTCGCAAAGGCAAGCATGCTTGGTGCTTTAAATGCCAATGGCTGTGGAAGGATTCAACTCAACATCTTTGTTCTACAACAGAACTTGAAGATTATTGAACCTGAAATCAGCCTCAAACGTGCCTCTAAATATTTTGATCTTTTTAATCAAGGTCCAGAGGCTGTGGTGAGATATGCAAAAGAAGACAAGCAGAAAAGTACCAATGGCATACAACACTATAACTATGATGAGCTTAAGATACTCATTGAATTGTGCTACAGTGAGCCTATTTTAAATTCAGAGAAGACGGGGAGTACAATTGCAGTAAAGCGAAGCAAAGAAGACCAGCTATTACAATTAAGTGAGATCATGTGGTAGAAATGAGGAAACTATTACATTTAGAGGAGTTTAGGAGATCTATCATCATTATCAAGGTGTGGTTTGCTAAGGACGATTCGAAAAATGAGTAATTCTTACTGGGGCCGGGGGGGGGGAGCATATAGTGTTTAATCAATAAAAATTATTAACCTGAGCTGAGCCTAGGATGTAATGGATATGATAGTAGTAGGACTAACTATGCGTGCGTATTACAAAATATAAAAATTTGAGATACGGCAATTCCAGCTACTGAGATTCTGATTCTCGTATATTGTGTGTCAAATGGAGGATTTACGAAGGTTCAGGAGAAAGATGGCTCAGTCATACTTGGAAGTCGTCGATGAATTGGCGATTCCTAATGGAAATAATCGGAACCAGGTATATTGAGAGAAAAATGACTGAATAGAAGATTTCTGCAGTTTGGACGAATGTAAGAGTCCTTTGCGCATGGCTTGTCTGTGTCAAAGTTGGAGCATGCGCTTAAATGTTGAAGGTGGGTAGCTAGATCAAGGCTCGTGATCGGGCCGATTCAAGCAAAGAGGATCCCGTAAAGTTTACTGTAAAAAAAAAAGTCCGACAGCTATGCAGATTTGAGATGAATGAACTCCGGATTTTGTGAGGTTAGATGAAGTTACTTTTATTTTCGATCGAGGAACACCAATCTCAAACACACAATGTGACTCGCGAGTCAGTCAGAAGTTTGCGGGACTTTAAAAATATTTTTGTTTTTAATAGATATATTTCACAGAGACGATAATCATCAACTGGCTACCGTATGCACAGACAGATAGACAAAGCCATGTTCCTAGCACCAAACAATACAATTGAAATTGAGATGAGCAGGCTGGAAAGGAGGAGCTGCTAGTAATAAAGAAGCTAATAACGAAGGAAGAAGATAGATATTATCAAATTTATATGTATATATATATATATATATATATATATATATACATATACGTATATATTAATTTTCTTCCATTTAATCTTACTTACTCGACTCGGTATACATACATACAGCCAGCCAAGCATCAATCTGTTTGTTTGTTCCTGCCCAAAAAAATTTAAACACATAGAACACAATAATCAATAATCCATTCTTTGTAGGAAGATTCCGAAGATTGATTGCATTCTGCTTAGAAAGTAAGTTAGTCAAAAAAGCAGCGTGGTAAGAACGACTGTTAGGACCCCTTATCCAGAAAATGGGGTTGAAAAAAGTCAAGGCCTCTTTCTTCTTTCTCATTGGATAACCGAAGCGACGGAGCACTAGCCATATCCTGTTAGTTAAAGTGGGTCTTTCAAAAGTTCAAGCCACCAAGGCCCTGCATAATTGGCCAGAAAAAATGGGTCGGAATGAAATTATTGTTAATTTTTTTTTAAAAAATATAAATATAAATATAAATATATATATATATATATTTAAATATATATTTTTAATTTCGATTTTTGCCAAGACCACTCTTACGCTCGTAGTTTTAATTGCATATCGATAGAGGTGTGGATTTTGTTCCATTATATGACAAGGAAATGAATTGGAACACAGCGAGAGCGATAGTAATTGATTGACTGATTCTTCATAGCAAATATTATGTCAGGGGCCTAACAGGGGCTGCATAGCATAGCACAGCGTGGCGTAGAGTAGCGTAGAATGCGCGTGTGGTAGGTAAGTAAGCAAACGAAGGAAGCGAGCGTGTTGGTTGGTTGGTGGAGGAAATGATCCATTTCAGCGGGTTTAGTGGATCATTTCCACCGAATCAGGGACAGCCAAAACAACCATGTCTTCTGCTGCTGCTACTGATGCTGATGCTGCTGGTTTCATCCCCCATAAACTCATTCACTCCCTCTCACACATCCATCCATCCATACCTGCCTCTCTCGTTGCCGTACTATAACCCATTTTTGGCATCATCAATCATCCTTCCTCCTCCACTCTTTCATTCTCATTTTTCAGTCTTTTCTATTACGCTTTTTTTTTGTTTTTCAAATCCTCCGGCATTAGCATCACCAACTTACTAAATTGTATTCGTTTACACGCAAGAGGACAGAATGATGATCATTTAATAGCAGTCATGTTTCCAGGATTGAGCTCCATATACACACCTTCGTAGTGGGATTTGCTAGATATTGGATAGATAAAACAAAGTAGATAATTACCACGCGTGACGCCCTGGATTCTACTTGTCTGTAGCTGAGCTAAATTTCCCTTTGCTATGCTGACACATTAAGCCAGGCTGAATCTTTTCCTTAATTCAATCATTATCCCGGCGGCAGCATTAGGAATAACACCAACAACAACATTAATAATAACAACAAAAGTATTACGCGATCTTGTCCTGGTTTTCGCTTTCCAACACTCTCACTCTCTGATTCGCGTATTGTTCAAGTTTGGCAACGTTAAATCTTGATATTAATCTAATTTTTTTCCCCCCCATTCTCAATTCAAGGTGGCTGCTATCTCAACTGCAAACATGTCGTAAGTGACTCCCCTCTTGTTCTCTGATGCTTGTTGGATATAAATCTCATTCCTATGAGCTGCTCGTGCAGAAGATGTTAAACTGATGTCTGATCTTGGAATCCAGGCTTGGTTCGGCTTTCCGTTCCTTCTGGCATGCAATGACTAGTTATGATCGCCGTAGGCTTCCAACCCGACCACGTACATTGGAAATATGTCAATTAACATGGCTTTTAGATTCCTCATACGATTCTCCATACAGAACTGGTCAACATGTTCCTCTGTCCCAAAGCCGTCATGATCCACTCACTTCTATTGCTACCTCTGCTTCCGATTCTCACCCCGATTTGAATGCATCATATTTTGACAAAAAGCACGCTTCCTCAAGCACCGGTGGTCCTTTTAGCCTAAGGTCCCCGAGCAGAAGCTCAAATAGTCCTGTACCGCACTCACCTTATTCACCAGGAATGAGGTCAATTAACACATTACGATTAAACACCGCTGATAATGTTGGATGTACAAGTGAAATACAACTTCAGGCTTTTCAGGAAGGTCTTCCGCCACCTCCCCCCATAGGTCACTCATGGAAACGTATCGACAAATGGGCTGAAGAAAACTATCAGGAATTATGGGACCAGCTTTGTGAAGGCTGTACCTGCAATGACTTAAACGAATTGGAACACCAACTTGATTGCTCTCTACCTATGGAAGTTCGAGAGTCATTACAAGTACATGATGGTCAAGAAAGAGGTGGCTTACCTACAGGTATTATATTTGGCTCAATGTTACTCGACTGTGAAGAAATTGTTCAAGAATGGGAAAACTGGAAGAAAGTAAATCAAGCATACCTGATAGAGCCTGCTACTTATAAGCCTGCGGTTCCCGTTAAGGCACTCGGTGGGAGCTCGTCATCCTCCAGAAATTCTATTAGTCAATCTCAAAATCCTCTCTGGAGACAAGAATTGTTAGCTCGTCAAGATTCACAACCACCAGATGCTATTCAGAAAGTCTATGCCCATCCATCATGGATTCCTTTAGCTCGTGACTGGGGAGGAAATAACTTGGCTGTAGACCTCGCTCCTGGACCTGCTGGAAAATGGGGTCAAGTCATATTATTTGGCCGCGATTATGATTGCAAGTATGTGGTTTCTCGGTCCTGGTCAGCTTTTCTAGCTACTGTGGCAGATGATTTGAATAGTGGAAGATGTTTTGTGGACGAAGAGACGAATGAGTTGAAATTGCGAGAATTTAAGTCAACCAAAGTCGAACCTGGCTACTTAGATATTCTAAGATGGAGAATGGATCAAAAGTATGGACGAAAAGGTACGAGGCGAAAGAAAAATACTCAGTCTATACGCAGCCTATCTGTTGGATCTCAAAACGGATCACCATATACAAGTCCTACTACCGAGAACGCAGAGCCCCGAGGTCGCTCTATGCAACGATTCGGTGGTCCTTCTCCTGTTGCAAGTCCCAATCTCCCGAATTTCACTAAAAGTCCCCTGGCTAGAGTCAACGAGGAAAGTTCACAGTCAATAAAAAGTCCTAAAAATAATTACACACCGGCAAATCTTGTGGAATTCGAAAGTTCAAGACCAATCGAGGACGGGAAGTCTAGTAAGGTTCTAGAGATTTTGCTCCAGCCAGTGCCTATTGGAAGCGTTCAAACATGAACTTCATTAAAAGTAGGAATAAAAGATCAGAGAGGTTAAAAGAAAGAAGCTCTGTACCAAGACACAAGAGCTGGTTTAGCTGCTACAGTTGTACATTATCGACACCTACTAAATGGGAATACTTCAGTTCCAATATTTCAAAAAGTTCATATTTGAACTTCCCCCCCGTCCTTTAATAAGAGAGAGGAAAATATACCGAAGCTTGGGAAAGTCAAGATTGGGGGTTTTGAAGTCAATTATCATCTATATACTAAACTATTACGCGTAACAATAGGGGAATTTCGATACATTGATTGGGGGAGTTGGCTAAAATGAGGGATTTGGTTGGTCGATATTGGCGTTAAATTATGTCTGCTCTCGTCTTTGAGCCAACCATGAGGAAAAATGGAGTATTGTTTACAGCGATGATAATGCGTTGCCTGTGACTGGCCGAATTTCGTGCTAAATTAATTAGTTCTGCAGCTAAACCTAATCGATTATTTATAAACAATTGATTTTCTACTTCAATTGGGCATATATAATATTTGTTAATACTTTTCAAAGTAGTAAATTTGATATTTCGGTTTTGTTGTTCAAATTGGCAGGTATTGGCGATGCAATAAAAAAGTGCTTTTCAATATTGAAGGTAATGTTGACTGGTGATGTCAAATATATGTGCAGCGCCGTTAGCGAATGAAGTATAGAAAGAGTCAGTATATCGATTTGGCTTTAACTATGTATTTTATTCTACTGTATCTACTTTTTAATGCGTTCTTTTAGGCCGACTTACAAGCTCTACATAAGTATGGGTAGCTAAAGCTAATGGGATGCCACAATCATGGTCATCTCTTTCGCCAATGTATACCACAATCCACGTTTTCTATATAACACTTTCTCAACCTCACTGCATTACAAGTCCTTGTACTGACTAGAAACTCCTACCTGCTCACCTCTCAAGGCACAGGTATATAAGGATACGAGCTATTTTGCACTATAGAGCTATACCAATGTATATATATATATACAGTGGTCCATGCGAAATATACATTTTAATTTTAATTCCATCGAGAATTGCACTCCATCACCGAGCATAGTGATTGTGATTCACCACAACTTAAATCATAAATTATTTTTTGTTCTTTAACCTTTGCTACGTCACATTCTGTGAAAATTGATGCTCTTTATTATCTCGTACTGTAAAATGAACTAACTGTTAGGGCCGGTCAGACCTGTAATTCGAAAAATTAACTTATCTGGAAATTTTTGTTATGCATTTTAGAAATCAGAAACCACACCAAAATTTTTAGGACTGCATTTTCTTGAGACTCTTGTCACAACAACAACAACAACAACAATATCAATATTTGTTTAACTATA
>MCFK01005352.1:0-22260 GCA_003610855.1 Erysiphe neolycopersici | reverse complement strand
ACCCTAACCCTAACCCTAACCCGCCGAACACCCAGCGTATTCCCCATTGCCAAAATTCAATAATTGAGAGCACACGTACGCGTAGATCCACACCGGAAGGTTCAAGTATCATTATCAGGTCATGCCGATCCGCCGAGTCATGTCGTTTCTCAAAGCGGACGGTGCACGCAGGGCTAAGTCTCATGCCTGCGTGATCAACACATGTAAACTTCTAGTGATGCACAACGAGTCGTCGTCTTAGATCTATAATTCTGTGCACACCCTCGACCTCATGTGACTGGGATCAAGGAGAATGGCGATGTGGAGATGTGCGCGAAGATGGAGATGGCGACTGGACGGATGATAGGGTTTCCGAAGAGCCTTTTGGCACCCCTTGACGTGTCGGTAGAGACGGTACGATACAGTGCTGTCCCGCCTCGAGGCAAATGTTGATTATGATGTCGAACGGGGGCGCCGAGCATCCAGCTCTCCACGTCGACGCGCGCCTTCTTCTGGAAAACGCGTTTGGCCAGAAGGAGATTGCGGACATGCAGGGTCGCGACTCAAACGGGCGGTGGTTAGCTGAAAAGAAGAAGCGCGAAGCCGCGAAGCGAAAAAGTGGTGTGAGAGGGAAAGGCGCATGTTGGTACAGGTTGCAAGAGTTGGCTAGCATACCTTGTTGTTGGGAGCCAATCGAGGCATGACGTTATCAGCAGCAGCCTCATCAACAAAACATCCTGGGATGTGCGTATGAGCCCAATGCCGCAATGTGATGTATGTATGGTCAGCCAGCCTTGGATTACATTCGTCGCGTAGGGTTTGGCGAGACGGATGACTTGCAGTATGGTTCCTGCGCACCTGTCGTCGTGACTAACAGAAAAACGATTGCTATATCTGTAGGCTTACCGGCGCGCTGAGAAAGGAAGAAAGGGGATGTATGCACCTCACGTACCACAGTTCCACTTCATCGGAGCGAGAAAAAGAGCCCACCTCAATGCCAGCCACAAAATCTGACACCCCACAGTCAGGGCCTGCAGAAAAGATGTCGGTGGGATTCGCGCTCGTGGGTCAAGACAAACTCACCCTTCTGTCACGAGAAACAGGGCAGGACGCTGCGTCGCTGTTCCGACCGACGATCACGGCAAGGGGAGTTCGTACGTTCAAGGATACCGTCAAGGCATGTACGCCTCGAATTCGTCGTCCCGGACGTGACAATCTGGCATTTGAGGGCCGCTGTGGGAACGAATAGCGGTTATTAATAGCGAATTAGCGTAACGTAACGGCTTTCCAACCTCGTGGGCCGTAGTGGCCATCGGGCTGGTGTAACCCGCTGTTCAGCGTCAGCCGGCCAATTTCATCACTCTTCCTGCGGCGGGCCGCGCCTCATTGAAAAGGTTGTTGCTTGAGTGAGGATAGGCGACATGTCCGTATCTCGCACGCCACTGTGTTCACCAAGGGGCGTGTGTGCCTGAGAACGGTGAGTGTTGGACAGCCTGAGACATGATTGCAAACCCCACGGCCGCCGGCGCGTCCTGTCAGACGTCGCGTGCATTTCCGTTGTGCAGCGATGGAACGTCGGACAGAGACAATGTGGGATGGCGGCGTGGTCCCGAGAGCAGGGGCTCGGGGTCGTGTTGCTTTTGTCAGGCCGCAGGCGCCGCGAAGACACCAAGAATATGCCGACAGGCGGCGGAGGCCGGAGACGCGCTGGTCAAGCTTGCTGCAGGCGCAGGTGCAGCTGATCACAAATGGCAAGCACACGAGCTCGGGCGAGATAAGTACAACGCAAGGGCACGCATGTCTAGCGAGTCGCCGAGCATGTTGCGCAGGCCTTTTTTTACAACCGATGTGAGGGCGTTGAGAGATGAAATGGGTTTCAGTATTGCTGTTGAACCTGCCCATCCATTCCTTTGATCGATGATCCAGGCAACGCTTCGCTCTCCCTGGTTTTCGTGCTGTGCTCAGCTGAGCCAGGGCCCAGTCGTGAACCATAAATTAACAGGGTGAATCGCAAGGCTCGTGGGAAATTACCCGTTCACGTTACTCCACGTTTCAGATGAAGTTCTGCGCAGCATAAAGCACTGTATTTATTCCGCTAATCATCGACGTCAGAGCTGGGGAACAGGCATGTCGATGTTGGTGATTGCGCTTCAAGGAGACATGCGAGTGATGTGTAAGAGTGATGGTTCTTGGTAGCGGCACTCTCGCACCTCGTTAAAGTGGTGGGCGACATGCGCTCGTTGCTGGGGGTGAAGGAAAGCTCGTCTTTAGGAACGCGTCGTTTTTGCAACGCTCGTGTTTGAGGTAAATTTTCTTACTTATTGCAGACCGTTATTGCGCTGTCCATTGCCGAACCATGACCGGAGCAAAGTAAGGGAGCAATTTCATTTGAAGGATGGTTGTAGTTCTTTGCACGGGTGTGTGCTGTGTGAGAGGGGGTGTTCTTCTAAGAATAGAATAGATAAGTCCGTGGAAGTCCTTTTATGCTCAAGGCTTAACGAGATACGCGCCATTGTCAATTATGGCTTGTGCATCCTACTCGAAGTTCCAACGCATAGGCGTCGTAGGGATCCGCGCAGGAGAGGTTGGTGCTTGAGTCTGGGCTGGTACTCCGTAGGTTCGAAGCCCTTATACTGGATGTTCGGGATTGAATCAGGGTTGACTGTGGTATAGGTCCAGATGATGACAGCCGCAGAAATGATGTGGTTTAACAATCTTACAGTCCAGTGAAAGTACACTGTAAAAGCAAATCGTGACATGTACATCTCTTGCATGGTTATCTTTGCTGATTAGATTGCTGGGCATGTGTCATTACACTCGAGCTCCCGACCCACTGGTTGTTGCAACGGTCCTCCTACATCGGCACGATCCCCTGGGTTTGGGTCCAAAACTTCCAGCACCAGCACATTCCACCGCAGTGGTTTTCCATTTTCGTATGACTTCATGAAAGTGACACCTTGAAGACGGTGTCCATCAAGGTTGTGCCGATACATGAGACATTCGCGAACAGACTTCTTCCTTCCATGTGTTCCCGACTCAAAAGGTATGGACACGACTGGGGTACTGGCCAGTCGGTCGTGCAGCAGAGTCGCAACCCGGCTGCATCTTCCTCTGGAGCTCGGGGACCTGTGATGTTTCAGCTACTGTCGATCATGTTGAAGTCGACCTCTTTACGGGTCACCATGATCCATATCGAGCATCTCCCTGCGAAGGTATCTTGTCGCACTTGTGTGATGCGGGATGTGCCGACTTGATAGGCTACGCAGAGGCTTGCCATATAATGAAAAAAAGCAGACGTTGCTGTACTGCAATATGAGCAATGACGTAAATATGTACAGGGCTTGGTTTAGTGTGTGGCACACCGAGGTACATTCAATACTACATTGGACCGGTGATGACCGATGCGTTACGCTTACCCTCTGCGAATTCAATATGAAGGATGCAGTGACACATTTCGTGACTGTTGACGAATTGATCGGGCGGCTGACCACTGTTAATAGTTGGAGCCGTCACATCAGGCGGTGGATTACTCTTCGTTGTCTCAATGACTGAGTGACCAAGCAGCAGCAACGTGCTGCCAAAATCGGAACCTTCCAGGCAGTGCTTGACGTCTGATTGCTTCAAGATCTCGACGCCGCTAAACCATGCGACACTCTGTGAAAACAACTACTTCACTTGCAATTTTGAACGGAGACGCCCGGTCACCACGACGAAATGCCGACTGCATGCAACGATGCTCTGGGCTGCAGCATAGTCCAGTAAGCTTACTCGACTAGAAGCCGGCATTTCATGCCCATGCAGGTCTGACACCTTGAACTGGTTGAAGATTGCTGAATGAAACACGGAGAAAGAGATAAAAATGATTCGAGCTAAAGCGGGCCCACGCAATCTAGGCTCATTGTAAAGTTCGACACTCTTGTAGGTATTCCGGGGAGTATTCCACGCTTGGGGCTTCGAGAGGTGATGTTCAGCAGGCTGGACACCCAGAACATCGTGTTCGACGCGTTCAGATTGTCGCGTTCAAGCTATGTACCAAATATTGGTCACAGAACCCCATACATCCCCATAGAAGGCACGCGGGGCCAGGTTTGCGTATTTGTAACCGAACACAACCCTCATTGACAGCGGCTCAGAATTATGTTCCGGTTGGCAGGCTTGTCCCGGTGAAAGCTAAGTTTTCGAGCTAGAGGTCGAACGATAATCGCGAGGACGTCGGCGAGGTCCATCCGCGCCTGGCATACTGTCTTCATCATCAAGCTTACTTGGCGCAAGGTCAGCGAAAATGGAATATGTAATTGAGGTCCGTCTGGGCATGCCAGTGGCACCGCTATCATCAGCAGTTCAGCCGAGTCCCGTGCCGTCTTTGAGAAGGACACTTCGCACGCTCAGTAACGGGCGAGCACGACACTGCTTTCAGGGCGTGCGGTCCGGGTAGTTGGTATTTGTAGCGCAATGCGACCCCATATTCTTTCTACATCATCCAGCTTCTTCGCATGACACATTAATATGCATCACAAATTCCAGAGATGCTGCAACGCATGAAAGCTGACGTGGCGGCGCCGCAATGGCACTTGGTTCTGCGCTTCGTTTCCGAAAGGAATGAAAGGGGTTGTGTGGCACAATGGTGTGGGGCTTGCCGATCCGATTTGACCAATGTCAGATCTTAACCCAACGGCTTCCCATGTTTCCACCACTGCACCGCATTTTGAAAGGACCGGGACAAACACTGCACGCTTTAGCAGTCGACTGGAGTCAATGACGACTCAGCGCAATATATTCTTCGGCTGAAGCTGTTCAACGGGTAGTCTCAACGGGAGTGCATTGAAGCATATCTGGAGAGGGGGAGGGGAGGGGCGGGGGGACAGGCCCATGTAATCTCAACGATGCGAGTAGCGCGCGAGGATGTGCATCGCTTTCTGGCTTGGAAGACAGTTAAACGAGCCACAAAGCGAAGGCACCGTCGTCTGGCCGCTGGTATGCCGCTGTCAGAGACTGAGCATCAGACACCGCTTTCGCAACGTCAGCTCAGCGTGCAGGACTGAAAGATGAAGCGCACTAGCGCCGGTGCGGAGTTGAATAATAAACGCAAGGAGCAGTAGAAAAGCACAAAAAGCAAGCAGTACGGAGTACATATGTGGGTAGCTGATGCGGGTTGGCGGACAGTTTCGCCATGATTGACACAGCCGCTCGATTGCCATTGGCTCGGCGCAGATCACTCGTTAATCTGATCTGCAGGATCGTTGCAAGGGTTCCCTGACCAGCTGCAGAAAGTGTTGCTGAGGCAAACCAGCAAACTCAAATGTCGCGTTTGGCGCTTTACTTTGCCTGTTCAAAATGCAAGCCTGCCATGTGACATAGGGGCTCGGTATTTGAAATGCAGTCGCGACGATCATGTGATCATGATGCTGCCCGCTCCACCCTCTTTGTAGCACGCACAAAAGATGACCATCAATAGCGAAGGCGGGGCAGCCGGCACAAACAGAATATGAGCGTGCTGCCTGTTGTGTCCTTTTTGAGCAGCAGGGTTTGGACGTCGCCGACCTCAACTGTTGCAAGGTATCGGGTCGCAAAGTATCGGAATTCATCATCGAGATCGGAAGAATTGGCTCTCGTGGTCTCACCGATACCCATACCTGGCTTTCGGGCGTGAGTTCACGGCCCTTCTCAGACATGAGTCGGTGGAGATATGGCGCAGCGATTGGTTGAGTAGTCAGACGCTTGCAGGGTAAATCTTATCGAACTCCGCCAATCTGTAGATCGAAGGCCCTCCCTTGTCAGGTCCTGCGAATATTGCTGTACTGCGAAGACACCTTGACAAGAAATCTTGGGTTGGCTTGTGGGCGGGGACGGCGAAGAAGAAGTACCACAACATGTTTGGATAGTCTGCAAATCGTCGTCCTGACAATTCGAGTGGCATTCGACATGATTAACTCACGATGTCCGAGTATGTTCGGAGCCGTGAAGTTGTAGCACAGACCCGCATTGTACGTGGCAATCGTGACCCTCGAGACATGGCTAAACCATCATCTTGGCCGTAATGCAGCGGCCACAACAGGAGCCACAACTGGTTTGTTGGAACCACCGTTAGTCCTAGGCGACGGGAAACTGCAGACAAGGGCCCCATGGCGGGCAACGCCTCAAGGTGTTGCTAGGCTCTCGCTGCGGCTGGAGAAAAAGCAGCAAAGCATTGTCGCAATGATGACAGGGATGCAGCGTTCCGTCCAAGCAGATTCGCAGCAGCAGCGTCGGCCATCAAGAGCGATCATGTTGACCTGAAGGACATGCCGTGGTGCACAACTGCGACTCAGACCGAGCTAGGATAGGCCATTCTTGCTGCAGGCGCCCGCCCGCTGACGACACGCATTGCCAACAGTCTTCCGAACGCGAGGGAGAGCTGGCTAGCACGAGTCGCAATCAGTTTCGGCCCATGGGTAGCAAACAGCTATCTAGGTAGAGTTTTTGGCACCGAGTCAGCGGCCCTGCCCCGCCACGAGTCGCTTCGTCGACGGCGGGGACGAACACAGTTCTCGGCTGTTAGACGTCAGACGTGGCAGAGCCCAACGGACACAATCATGGGCCAGGACGGCCGTTGCGTCTGCAGGCAAGCGACGGTGTCAAACGAGGCCACTGGCGAAGAAACTGTCGCTGCAAGTGGACGGCGAGGTCACTGGATTGGTGCAAGGGTGCAGCGGCGGGCTGCTGGGTGACGAAGCGTTTTGTCGGATTCGCTCCGGAACTCCAGCGTCCCGTTCCCGCTAGACCCCAACGCTGGGTCGCGCCAGCGCCAAATGGGCCTAGCGTTGCGACACGGCAGCCAGAGCCTCGGGAACTCCCCCAGACGGCCACCAGCCACAAACTACGCCGCAGCCACCGCAACAGGCCCTGGCGATAGCGTCGGTCGACCCGGCGGCACAGCTTGGCTGAACGAAACCGACACAAGTCGCGTGGGAGCGACAAGGAGCCGAGGTGAGGCTGCATCTATTTTTGCGCGCGACACGGGGCAGGGAGAGGGCGGATTCGAGAGACAGGAGGCCGGTATCAGATACAGTGCGCGCGCTGGCCTTGCCAGTGATGGCGTCATTGGCCAGCAGAGGCAGCGAGAGTTGTTGTTAGGTGTGCATTGGCCGGGCAGCCCGTTGCGGTCGACACCTGCATCGAGATGGCCGCTTTCTGGCAGCGATGGTTGTTGACACGGGTATGGAGTGATGATGTGTCGCGCTCTGGAGTGATGATGTGTACTCCGTAGCGCTCTGGAGTGATGAACGGCGGGCAAACGTTCAGGCGTTGGCGAGCCGCGCACAGTCCTCTTCCCAAAGCGGCTGTGGGCTTCCCAAAGAGGCAGGGGCAGCCAGAGATTTGGAATAAACGGCAGGCACTGGCGGGCGCTTGTCCAGCCAGGCCGCACGTCACTGACTCACGGTGGGCTCGCTTTCTCCCGGCATAGGACGGCCAGACAACGGCGCGCAAAAGACACGGCGGCAACCTGAGGCAGACGGCCAGCCTTTTGCTGCTGCCCGCAGGCGGCGGCCGTGTTGCGCCAGGCAGCGCAGAAACAAAGCAGCGGCAGCTGCACATCGCTGAGCGAGTGTGCGAGCGCGCGGTGTGGGAGCATGCACGGCTGCCAAGGCGCTAGGCCCCGGGAGAACGACGGGCCCGAATAGGAGTGCCATGTCGTGCCCTTGCTGCCAAGAACCACCTCGCCGACCTCAAAAGCTCGCTCCCTCCACTACCGGGGTCGTGACGATCAGACTAATCACACAGTTTCCAGCGCCTGGCCCTGGGCCCTCGCCCTAGCCTCAGCACCCATTTGATCGACGAGCCGTGCTGGCCGCAACGTCCATCGTGCCCTGCGACGCGGAAAGCCTGGTCGCCCTCCGCTGAGGGCCAGCAACATGCCCCTGCCTCTGCCTCGCCGCACCCAGCGCGCCAGGGAAGGCAAGAGGCAAGGGCGACTCTCGCGGCTGCCCTGTAGTCCGGAGGCGCCTTCCCGCTACCATGCTCCATTCACTCTCATCACTTGCACAACGGCCACACGCATGCTGCTCCATCCGCACGCTCGTCGACGCCGCCGTGCCTGAGTGTGCGTTCCGGCGCTGACGGGCTCGTGCGGTGCCTAGCGCTGACTCTCCATGACTAACCTCGCTTTCGCCATGTTTGGTTTTACAGCTCGCAGGGGATCACAACTATCGCGCCCGGTGGGGGTATCGCTGACTGTCTCCATGTTGTCGGCAAAACACCTCGCACCGGCCCTGCACCGCCAAGTACACATAATCGCCGGCAAATCGGCCAGGGACCCTTGCTCTGCTCTTCCTTCCGGCCCACACCTAGGGCGCCACCAACGTAGCCTTTCACCACCGTTGTTTCCAGGATGCGATGTATTTTTGCGACGCACGAATCGACTGCACAGTGGCGCGCGGGCTTTCGTTTTTCTGCCGCATTGGATGGCGTCCGGGCGAGCGCCATGCACCATGCCACGATGTGATACAGGGTACTTTGACGACCCCGACGATCTGGTCTCCTTCCAGGTCCATCGCTGCTGTTTCGTCGTCGACAGCCTTTGCCTTAGCCCGCCTGCTGCTCAGAGCCCAGCTAGTCGCTCAGAGCGCCGCATGACGCCCCAGCACTTTCCGACCACCATCTCACCAGTGCCTTAGCCGCATACTCAAAAAGCAGAATCCTCGCACACATCCTGCTCGTCCCGAACACGGTCAATAACTCCTCGACCACCTTGGCGTCTGTGTCGCTCACACTACTGCTCCCCGCGCCCGCTTTACTATATACTGGGCCTCGCCCTGGCACGTTACCACGGCCTCTGGTACCAAGCACGTCAACCACTCCCTCTGACCTCCGCACTACTATACTCACCTCGCTGTCCGCGAACCGTGCTACACGTTTAGGTAAAGTTCTTTCATGTTTTCGTCTCCACTATATCTACCCTCTCATCGCTCGTCCTCCCGACCCCACCAGATCTAGACTGCAAGCATATCACCTTTTATGTCCACTCTTCCATGTCACTATAGCCATCGGAACCAACGTCTAGTTCTTGCAAAAAGAATGACTTCGTCAACATCCTCTTTGCTATCGAATTCGTACGAGACTTGGCAGTGTTTGAGACTGACCAGTCACGCAGTGAACGAGTTACCAAAGACTTCAACAGCACAACAGCAATCAATCATTTCCTTCGAGAACGCCAATATGGTAGCTTATCGTCGCGGCCCTTGGTCGCAGCACGAGGATCAGTGGCTCTTCAATCTTGTTGCCCGCAACGGACCCCATAACTGGGTTCGCATCTCACAAGAAATCGGTTCGCGGTCCCCCAAGTAGTGCCGAGAGCGATATCACCAGAACCTCAAGCCGTCACTGAACCATGATCCAATTACGCCCGAAGAGGGAGAGCTGATCGGGAAGATGGTCGCTGAGATGGGCAAAAGGTGGGCTGAAATTGCACGGCGGCTCAAGGGGCGCAGCGACAACGCAGTGAAAAACTGGTGGAATGGCGGCCAGAATCGACGGAAGCGCAACCCAGACCGACTTGAGCAAAGATCTGGCGACCACATGCACTCTTCTCAAGCCGGATACCACTACCCACCACCTCCTCACAGCCTTTCCCACCACGACGACGCTCAAGTACAATTGTATCACAAATCACGAAGGCCATCCCTCAACCCACCCATGAACTCTCCTCATGGCATAAAGTTGCCTCAACCTCAACGCTTCGAACCCTATCCAGGTTCCCGACCACAACCACTCGATATCTCAGCTTATGGCACCCCTTCTACTGCACGAGCTTGGGGTCTCGACACACCACTGCCCTCCCCCTCTGGCTATTCCATCATGTCTGCCGATGGTGCGCCTTCATTAATCACAGACACTGGCTCGGAGTCGAGGTCGCCTCGTGGAGTTGCATCTCCTCTTGACATTACATTGGCACCTCTTGTGGGCAACAGACGTGGACGCAAGAACTCGAGTACTCGATACTTGCCCGCAACCGGTTTCGCAAATGAAGACGATTCCTACCCATCCCAATTTGACTCCTACAGGCGTCGTGGGTCGTTCCAGCTCCCACCTCTGCACCACGCTGATGCGCCAGCACCCTCGTAGGCGCCCACCTTCCGGGAGCCAAACTATGAGCGTCCGGAGCGACCACAGTTGCTCACTCAGCCCGCGCCCCAGCTAGTTCACCACCATTCTCTTCCACAATCTGCTCCTGCTAGTGTCCCGCAGCGTGCGCTTCCAAACTTCCATTCGCTAGTAGAACCAACACTACCTGCACCCACCACCTTGGGTGCCACATCGAGCCCTGCAGCCAGACAGCTTCCCTCACCATATGTCTGGCCGTCGCTCCCATCGGGATTCAATAGCAGCCCTACCTCGCCCAAGGACAGGATGAGCCTCAAAAATATCATGTAGATGGTACCTACGTCATGTTGCACGCTATTCATCTTTCTTTCCTCTTTGTACTTGATGCCTTCCGCACCATACCATCTATTAATGGTCAATGCTCACGTTGACCGATGCCTCGCTTCTCTTGCTGTTTCGTCTCACCCATGTACATGGCCATCTCTTTTCTTAGCAAACTTTGGAAGGACACGAAAAGGGGATAGCTGAGTTACGGCCGTGGAAGATACCCCCCTTGAAGAAGGATCTACGGTAATATTTTGTTTCAGGCGATGAGAGACATTTCTTGCAGCTTCTCCTATCAATTAGCTCCTCAATACCCGATGTTACATTATGCGAGCGTTGGTGCAAGTTTCTAGCTTCCATCATCTTTCAGCGAGCATAAGCGTAGCATGCACTGTAGTAGCCTAATAATACCCTGGAAGTGCCCAAGCACTACACAACGCATTCGATCTGCGACTAGCAGCAGCATGACCAAGATCTCAACACATAAATCACCCTCTCTGTATGCCAGTGAATCTGAGCGCTACTCTCTCGATGATAAATGCACCCCTCCGCATGTCTAACCGATTCACCCAATAACACCTAATCGGCGAAGACAGATCAGCGTGCAGTGACACTTGTCCAAAATCTCACACGCTCAACAATCTGCATGCTCTTACCGCATGAACGTACTATGTTAGTCTCAACGGTAGATGGGCCTTGCCAATCGGCAGCATGTACCGGGAATCGACCCATAAAGTACCACCCGGTGACGGTACGAATCGGAGTCATCAAGGACACTAACGCAAGGGCAGGAAAATGGATTCGCGATTTTATTCATTGGCTCCCCTTGTCGGATTTTTCGAGCTGAGGGGCAGGGGCTAGGGGAGTGAGGCATGGTGAGCGCGGGTGACGTCGAGGGTGCATCGGGATGGAATGTAGCCCGCTTCATAATGCTGCGTTGAGAGACTATTAGATAAGTGTGTATATACTATAGGATTATCTTGCTTGACCACTCCATGTCTACTTCCACCCGCATCCGCAGCAAAGATATCATGATAGATTCCCTCACTTCCTCCCATCCCTGCTTCACCGCTTCTCCATCACCACACACACCCAGCCTGTTCAAACCATGATGCAAACGTCTACGTCAAAGTCTCTCGTCTCCACTCCATCCCCCCAAGTCGCCGACCTCACTTTCCATTTCATCAATCACGCGGACCACAAACTAACCCTCCTCCACCATACCCAACGCAGAAACTTAACTTTGTGGTCTCCGGCTAGCGTATATCTGCATCTTATGCTCTAGAAACTCAGCTGTCGCTGAGTGCGGCATAGCAGGGTAACGTGAGCGCGCTAAAACTAGCGGACGAACAAAGTTTGGATTCTGGGTCGCGCCGCCGCCTCAAGGAACAAGCGTGGTGGAGAAAGCTGGACGGACGTGGAACAATTGCACATCACGATCTGGACTGGGCGCTGGCGTGTAGATGCCAAGGCGAGGGGCCAGGCAGGGTTTGATGAGCGTTGGAAATGGTGCTTTGGGGCGTTGATCTTCGCTGCGCATTACATCAGCGCTTGCGGCGAGTAGTGCTCTGCACGGTCGGATTTAGAGGTCGACGGGAGCAAACCCTTTTGTCGTGGTGCGACGACTTCTCCTTTCTCATGCGCAAGGTTCTTGCCACCCTGGCGGTGGAATATGTCTGTCGTGTGTGTAATTTGATGTACGGTGGGTTTGAAACGATAAAGTCGCTCGCGTGAATGGACGTTGTTTGCACTTGTCAGCATTGTTCTTCTAAATGTTTGACGCTACATGTTTCGTTTCTTTGCGTGAGCTCAACGGTCCCAACGCCTGCACGCGAGGGCTGACGAGTGAGCGACACTGAAGCGTTGGGTGGGTGGGACGTTTGGTTAGTGGTATGGCCACGTTCCCCGTTGAAAGTAGAGTCGCCGAAACGAGGAGGGTTTTTCAAACGTATGGAACCTGTAACTTGTGCTTTTGCTGTGGCGTGAGGCCTCGTGTCGTGCGCTTCTTGCGGGGTCCGACCGTGAGTTCATCGCTGCTCGCCTATGACTCTCGGCGAACTGTCGAATGGTCCTTGGGCTGAATGTCCTTGAGGCTGATTCCTCGCCAGTCGTTGAAGATACGTTGGCGTAGGCTAGGCATTTCTGCATGTCGTGATTGTTCAGAGCTGACGGTGATGCACAATGCTCTCTCGTGCAGATGCCTAGCAGGACACGCACCTGTAGTGTCACGGACTTCCAGTTGCTGATGGTCCTCTTCATGAAAGTGCTATTTTTGGATCATTCAGCACTTCAGATTTCAGATGCCGTAGATTGAAGCGGCGGTTGAACAGTAGCTTGATCGCATCTGCCGGTGTCGTGTGTTTTATTCTGCACATTGGCATGCATGTCAGAATCCGCTCTCACAAGCCTAGTTCCAGAGCCCAACAGTACCCCGGCAATAGCATTACATGTCCGGTGGGATATGTCAGAGCCTCCATGAGTGTGGTGAAGTTCCCCATCTCTGCGAAAATGGCATTATGCTCCATTAATGGCTGTGCATCAGGATTGGAGGCGCACGTTGAGCAGCAGCAGCCTGGCGAAATCTCTGACTGCATCGGTGTACTCACTGATATCTCAGTGGACGTGCGAATCCGTGCCATACCTAGAGGGTCCAACGTCAATTGTCCTCTTCTTTATTTCAAGACGTCGCTTCTCCTATCCTACGCCGCACACCTGCATGCTTTCACAAGAACGAACCGAGGGACTTGAGATGATCAGGTCGCACAAATGCCCGGTAAGACGACGTCCCAGGATTCTTCTCGCTTAACGACACCGATGCCAGGTAACGGGAAGAGCGTGCGGGTCGGCAAACCCAACCCCAGTATGTAAGATAATAACGGTTGTCTTAAGACGGAGAGTGATCGTATCTGCAACGGCCCCCACTTACGCGAAACGAATTGTGCCGGGCGCGCTCCGCGAATGCGAAATCGGCTGGCCTTCTTATAACATGACACACATACTACACACCAAAACGAGCTGCAAGCTACTAGAAATCTGCCCTTGTGGCATTGATTGTGTTTTGATTGCGAGCGGAGACGATGCTGGGGTGCAGAGCGCTATCATTGGCCACTTCCACTTTAGCCGTTTGATCGATGGATATTTAGCGTGCACGTGATTTTGTCAATCCGAAGGAACTTGGGACGACGGCATCTGCCATCAACCACCGTTTCATCAGCCTCCACCCCCACCTCTTCCATCATCATCATCATCAGCATCTGCGCACAGTCGTCCATTATTAATCTGCTTCCGGCTCTCTCAGACTCTCTGCTCTTCTACCCGCACGCGAGGTGTTTTACTTCGTCCCACGTTCCAGTGCGTGGAGCCGGGCATGTCCGGAAACAGTCTGTATGACCCGGATCAGAGCGCTCTTGATACACGTTGGACGCAGCCATGGAGTGAGGCTTTTAGAGTAAGTGCCACATGTCGACAAGGTCTTTCTTCTGTAGTACATTGGAGACTCCATGCTTCATCGCCTGCGGTGAGACCTATGCAACCTGACTTTGCAATTATCGTTCACTGTCACAGGTGGCACGTGTAGTGGAGATGTACCAATCTATCGGTTAATGACTTTCGGACATTGGTAGCGACCCCGAGGTGACGCTCGTCCCTGTCTGCTGGTGCTACTTGACTGACATGCGACCTGCAGCGGGCCAATACCTGCTGACGCTTGCTCCGTCATCTGATCTGTCTACTGACAAGCCTTAGGCACAACGTGACGTCGGTCTCCGCGTTCCTATCAACTTCCAAACTGTGCCAGCAGTATCCCTGCGTCAAGCGTGTTTCTCGGGAATCCAGTATGAACACAATGCCTTCCGGAAGTGTTTCTCAAACCTTCTTGGCGTAGGGTTCCGCAGATTCAATGTAGATGTGTATTGGGATGCACTCCAGTCAACCTGGGGACTCTGCCCAGTTGAGCTGCCAGGAAGTACCGGTGATGGTGGCGATAATAGTGTCTCGACAAGTCTTGGACCTGTGGTATCCGCCTCGACAAACTCGGTACTTGCGAAGATCCCAGAGTCTACAGCTGCACCGCTGAACAGTCTTGGATTCGACCGACGCCAAGATGCATCACAATTAAGTATGGCACCAGTCTCATCTTCAGTGGCAAGCGCGTCGAGCATGCTATCTGCCTCATCCTCAACAACGAGCGCGAATGCTAAGCCTACCGTAATCTCCTTCCCATCGCTAGATGGCGCCCCACCTTTACAGCAGATCGGACGATATAATTGTACAGCCCTTATGCGACTAGGTTTGCTCACCGATATTTTGTACGACTTTCTGGAGGCTACATCTACAACTACTGGAGCCTCTCTTCTATTCCTTACAATCGATGTACATGCTGCCTCTTCCATTCTGAATCCGAACGCCCCTGCTCCGGATCTGTCTCCAGCTCAACTACCAACTTCTGATTCTTTACTCCATGATGAGCTCAGAGGCAATCTGTCAAGTGTGACATATACTCCATCATTACTGTCATCGCAGCGAGGTGACTTGAATACATCGTGGGACAATGTTCAATGGGTAAATCGGCCTGCGGAAGGCTACTACGATGTTTCACGCAACGATCAGGGCAAGGATCTTACAAGGAATTGTTGGCCAACCGAGGCGTTTGTGGAGTTTCAGCAGTTCTACCGAGTTAGTGTTGGGTACGGCACCATCGATCCGCAGATGAGGTTGTACAATTTCGGACCTGATCTGGACTACATGTTTCCTCCAGGCACGTTCACTACTACAAAGACCACTTCGGTCGCCTTCAATGGCCAAGTGTTGTCCGGATGTCTCTTCGATCCCTCCGACACAGGCGTAACAAGTGAGCGGAACTCTTCTTGGGCCGTAACGACAGCGCCATCTTTGGATCTCAGCGCCAAACCAGATTTCACGACTGCCACACCTGCAGTTGCAAATCTGATATCCTGTGGCATCACCGCTTTACTGAACGAGACTCTCGGCGGAACCACCGCCGACAAGAATCTCTTACCATACGCGGAATACGTTCGCTCTACACTGTGGTCATGGGCGCCTGGAGAACCAAAGAATGCCACATCCGCTGGCGATTAGTCTGGTAATCGCTGCGCACTAATGTCATTGTCACCAGACCCTGGTCGGTGGCGTGTCGTCGACTGTACCGAGCACCATCGTCTTGCTTGCCGTCGCCCAGGCGAAAGATACAGCTGGCAAATCTCCGACGACGTGTCGGACTACTACGATGCTCCCTCGACCTGCCGTTCACCATACCGATTCGACGTTCCGCATACCGCGCTTGAGAATACGCATCTACTTGCTGCACTCCAAAACGACGATCGCAGATCTGCCGACGAAGCAATCTTCATCGACTTGAACAGTATCAACATCCAAGAATGCTGGGTGTCCGGACCAAACGGCACATGTCCTTATCTATCTACAGATGACACGGAGCGCATAAGGATTGTGGTTGTACCAACTGTCGCGGCAGTGATCATCTTTGTGCTGGCGGCGTTGACCTTCTTTGTAAAGTGTGCAGCAAACCGGAGGGAGAATAAACGAGGGCGGAGGAGAAGGCTGATGAGAGGTTGGGAATATGAAGGTGTACCTAGCTAATGGATCCTATAATGGCGGCGGAGATCTTCATTCGTGTCGTCAGCTTCACATCACTTGAGCGTTCCAGCGTTCCCGAGACATATCCTAACATGTCTTTCTTGCAAGGTATTGCAGATCTAGGCGCGCTTTATTAGCTTTAGAAACGCATTGGGAGTAACTGTCGAGTGGCCGCTTTCCTAGATGAACAGTGGCTATTACCCCATCTTGGGATGCCCCTTCTGCATCACAGGTGCTCGGACCGAATGCAAACACACCGCACTCCATCAAAGGAAATCGAGGACCACCTTTCCTCCACACTCAACCACGACTCTTCCACACTTCGATTTGCATTCTGTTCTGCCATCGGGCCCGTTCTTTCAAACTTCGTCCACTGCGCGGTCCATCTGCCCGACGCTCGGATTCCAACTTCCAAGTTGCACGGTGTTTCCTGCGATCTTGATGGTGTCACGAACATTTGTGACAACACGTCCACTGAAGCTGACCGAAACCGATGAAGTGCACGCACTGTTTGTAGCCCTTGCTGTTGAGGCGGCGAGTGTGGTAGGTGTGCTACCAGTACTGGCTAGCAAGACAACGGGGTTTCCGTTGCTGGCAGTCACGCATACCTGGCCTTTGCTATCTGATATAATGAGATAACTACTACCACTGAAGACATCAATCCATCTGACGTTGGCCTTCTGGCTTTGGGTGTTTGAATTACCACCGGCATTGGTGGTTAGGACGACGAGGTTGCCGCCAGCGCGAGACCAAGCGTAAGCAGTGCTGCTAACGTAGACATGAGTGTGGGCATCCCCACCAAGCCCTCCAGCTGACTTTCGAACACCGTTGAGCTTCTTGATGGGTTGATACATATCTGAATCGGTGTTGTAGCCACTACGCCAGAGACCCTCGCGGTTCTGTGGGTCGTTGCCGCCAGCATATGCTTGTTCAGTGCTGTGGTACAGAATAGGAATACCTAGAGATGGAATCACAAAAGCCAATGCGTTTTTCAACATTATCTGATTATTCTTCACGCTCAGCCACCTCGCGTTGTCGTGATTGTCAATGAAGGTACCAAGCGCAGAAGGATCAGGGAAGGTGTTGCTGACGGTGTTCATCATATCCACCAAGTCTTGTGCGCTTCCAGTCTGTTGGTAGAAACGGTTCATTGGATAGTAGGTTACATAGTTGAGCAGTCCCGGTATGAGGTTAGCGTACAGAGCCAGATAGGTTGGGTTGCCATCGATAGATTTTTGATTATTGTAGTCGATATCGCATGCCGAGTGGTAGGCTGAGGCTTGGTTGAGTGGCTGGTTTGCCACCACGTCGATCATTATATAGATACCCTACACCACGTCAGTGTTGGTCCTTGCAACTACATTCAGTTTATTACCTTAGAACGAGTGGTAGAGAGTAGCCTCTTCAAACCTGCAGCCGTACCATAGTTAGAGTTGACAGCATACAAGTCCTGAGCCCAGTAGCTATGATAACCTCCAGCACTGTCTATTTTTCATCAAAACTTGCATTTTAAAAATTGATCGATACTGCTACTTGCTTTGCTACAACTGGCGTTATCCAAATCGCATCGAAACCTAAGCCCTTGATGTGGTCAAGTCTGGAGTCGAGCCGCTTAAATGTGCCGCCGCAATTGTTTCCAAGGTCACCGCAATCATTCGCACTTATATCGCTACTGCTGCAAGCGATACGGTCGGTTAACACGAAGTAGATACTGCGCGACTTCCACACATTGGTGTCTGCTGCAGAGACGGAGATAGTGAAAAAAATAAAGAACGTGACTAGATTCCGAAGGAAATACTGGTATCCTCTAAAAAGATGTTTGGTAAATTTTTTCAACTACTTCCGTAGTGATTCAGAGTTCTGGTGCTGAGATTTTTTTGGTTGCCTTATATCAGAGCCATCCACACACTTGTCGGAATACGAGCAGGTCCCTTTAATTTCGATGTAGTATGGCTTAGTGCAATTGCTGAAGTCTTGTAGGCCTACTTAAGGCCCCCCAAGTTACGAGTCGTGGAGCCGATCAGCTGGCGCGCAACCTACTACCTGACGGCCCGGCTAGCGTCCAGTAAAAAAGTCCACTGTAGCAAGATTCAGATTCTTATGTACTGCAAGGAAAGGAGGATCGTCAGTCTGTCCGATTTACGCCAGTAGATGTGGTTGCAGGAGAGACCTCGTGATCGCGTAGCCGAATGCGTGGGTACATGAAACGGTGTTAGCCCCCCAAATAAGAAGCTGCAAGTCTTTATTTCGTACTTCCGACGTCAAATAATATTTACATCTACACTTGGCTGGCTTTGTCACCATCTCCGGAATCGGGCTCGAAAAAACTGGTGCGGTGGCTACACGAGATTTTGGTCACGGTGTGGGCCGTAAATAATCCTGTCTCTCCTGATCATAACCTCCACTGCGTGCGCAAGACGTTTTTCCGGGCAAGTATGCTAGCTTATCCCGACTTATATCCAATTGTGAAAATATTGCGACGCGCCACTGCAAAGAAGATAGCAGCTCAATGTGTAGTCATGTACCCTGCAGACATGTGGAGATGAAAAGGATGCAAGGTGTACATAACGACTAGATGCGACGGCAAAGAATGCGTCATGAGAACTAGTGTCAGGGAGCTTCTCATCTTAGTATCCTTTCAGCTTCTGGCAGACGAACTCCTTATACCCGGTTACCTTCCGACAAAGGCCGAGAAGCAAGCAGCAGAGGAATGCTTGAAGGCCGGGATCCTGAAGTGCACCGATGTTGCCGGACAAAGTTGCGGAAACAACCCTGATCGTCAGCAAGGTCAGGCGTGCTGGCATAAAGACTAGTTTACCGGCAGAGGTTTCCAAGACAGAAGCAATTCTAGTGGTGTTGACAACCCACCCATCAACTCCTTTTGTGCCGGCATTGCTAGAGGATATACAGTCAGCTCGAAGATTAATATACCAAACTACGCTTCCAGCCATAGCTTGCTTGCTTTCAGATGGAACTCATTTCAGACGCCTTAGAACTATTTGACTTGTGCTGAAATCAATATTGGAAGTGTCGGTGGAATCGGCGCAGCACTATATCCAACAACGTCCAGCAAGACACCTACGCCGACATCGGATGTGCGACGCCCGCTGCTACTGTTGCTGTGACACCCCTACGTCCGTTGGCCAGACGATCACAAATCCATGCTCAATTGTGCAGCTAGGAAACTGAAACACAGCTTCGGCACCAGCGTTGTCGGCGGCCGCCAGCCAAGTATACCTCTGTGGAGGAGCAGTGGAACAGACAACAAGTGCTGCTCAGCATTTTGAACGAGGATTTCTTCGATGGTGAGGGTCCGGCAATTCTGACGCTGTATATTGTTGGGACGAATCAACAAACTAAAACGATTGGTGACTTCAATGGGGAGCATTCAATATTAAAGAGCCACATTTTCGTGCATGCAGTCTTGCACCGCGTGGATCACACTCCACACTGACATCGCTTCAGAATTAATTTCGTATCCGCTAATCCAAAAGCAGAAATGTTCAAACGAGCAAGTAAAGGTGAAGTCGACACTCGACGTGAAGCAGTGTGGCAATGAATCTAACATGGCATACTTTAAGAAGCCCAAGTTCACTCTCATCCTCATCGCTCACGCGCAGCGATTATTTAGGTTGACCTGGCCGCTGCAATGGACGCGACTGAAGTCCCTAAGCGTCAGCCACAGCAGCTTCAAGCTTTAACTGTCCCACTGTACCAACCTCAACGAGAGATCGCGACAAATATGAGCAGAGGTTATCGCACTCCATATCCCACGCGTGGGGTGTCAAGTAAGCAACATGAACAAGCGCAGGTTCTTCAGCGGTACTGACATGATGCAGGAGGAGAGCTCACACCGAAAGCAAATGCGCACCCTGCTCTCGATGTGGTGACGAGGACGCCAAGGATAGGTCCGTCAACGCCTCGAGTGATGCCTTCCACTCCAGCTGGCGATAGGTTTCACTCGATGCATTTCGGACTGCTCACGCCCTCAACACCATTTTTTGGAGGCTTCACTGCATACACGCCTGTGGCTGCAGATATTCAAGACGATGGCACAAACAGCGACAGCACAATTGATGCAGGTCATGGTGCTCAGATTACTACAGTGAGCAGCGCACGAGGAATTCGGGAGTGGCCGCAACGACGTCAAAGCGCCAACACTTGCGTCGATGAAGATATCGATACCGATGTTGATGATGAGCCCCTGCAAACACAATACGAGAAGTTTCAAGAGCAGATTCGACAGGCTGAGCTCACAGCGGAAATTGCTGAGCAGATTGCATCCAAAGGCACTCGTCGCAGCACGCGTCTGGCAGAGAAAGAAGTTGTAAAAGGTACGTCAACTTGCGACGCGCGACGTAAAGCATCCTAACAAGTATATTACAGCACCTACAAGCATCATCAAGCCTATCTTGCTTGCTAAACCCACGGAGCCCACCCAAAAGACTCCTACAGCTATCATCATACCGCCCCCAGAATCGAGCTTGTCCACAGAAGCTGTTGTCCACCTTTCTCCCGATCACAACCCAGCTCATCTCACGCTGGACTGGCAGCTCCAGTACCCCCCAGGTGGCAGTACGCACCCATCATATGCGTATCCTCAGGTGGACCCGCGTCTGACTTTTGATCCGGCTTTTGTACCCATTGTCGCTGGTCTCCCGTCAGTCTTCGAAGTATCGGACTTGGTCCTGCCTATGAACTGGCGACATGTGTCCTGGTCAGGGTGCCTCCCGATCGTATTCGATCCATATCATCAGGCATTTAAGCTGACGCCCATTGGACCGCTTCCGCTCACACATGAAGAGGTTCAGCAGAATGGTTTGGCGAAATATGTACCAGGTGGTTCGGCTCATCCTGAGGCGGGCTTGTTGCCAGAAATTGCGCCGCTGAGCGATGGCTCGGATGAGACGTATAACTTTGTCGACGTCGACTGGGTTCTGCCTTGGCCCAAGGGACAGACCTTCGATGCTATGCCGACTGGAGGAGAGCGAATGGCGTCTCATGGTTCTCTCTCGCCTGATACAGATGCTGGCACGCTCTCAGTCCTCACTGCAGCTCATACTTACTACATCGAGGAGCGCGATTACCCCGATGATGTCGTCGACATCGTCGACGCTTGGCGCTGGCTTGCAGAGAAGTGTCAAGATACATTCACCAAATTCGAGCCGACTGCTGAAAAGTCCTGGAAAGGCACGGGCATACGAAATACCAACAAAAAGCTGAAGCAGCCCATTGCGAGTCTTCTCGCATCAGCTCTGGCGGAAACTATCGCGTCTCCGAACGACTTCCTCGCCGCTTACCTCATCAAGCAAAACGGTCGCGAATTTTGTCCTTTGCGTAGTGTTGCAACACCTGTCCACGTCAACATCGCACTTCTTGGAGACACCGAGTTCACTCTGAAGGAGCTCATGTGTTACTTCCCATCGCACTACATGTAGCGCAAGGGCGGCGATCGACTTGTCCGAGCGGGATGGGGTGCTGGAGACATCTCAAACATGATTAACATGACTCGTCAACTGTCTGAAGATGCAACGAAGAAGAATAGCTCCGTGCATTACGCCATTACGTACGAAGCAGAGAAAGGTGAGACTGGAACCAAGGTTCGCATCGTTCGTGATGAACAGGACAATGAAGCTCAGAGCTATACTGCGGAAAATTGGGTGTATGACACCTTGGAATTGGTCGACTACCCTGTCCTTAGACTTGCACACGGTCTCATCGACCTGCTAGAGGGTCCAGATGCGGGCCCGCTGACTGCTCTGATCGCATTCTGCAAAGAGAACGCTACGTATGATGTCCTGCTGAGCAACGTCCCGGCTTTGCTTCAAGAGGCGGGCATCTCGTCTCTTATCGAGCCTGGTGATGGTGGCTGCCCGGATAAAGAAGTCTGGTCGAGGCACATTGACCTCCTAAAGGATGATCGGAAGAGAGTGCTGAAAGTGGAGAAGGAGAGGAAGAGGGCCATGGAGATGGAAGAGGGCGGGAAGAGGAAAAGAGAAAAGACAGAGTGATGGGCTTCATGAGGGCGACAAGAAAGCACTGCAAGGCTGAGTATCATGTCTAACGAACGTGCGATCTGCAGGAGTGGTGTGAAAGGAACCAAGCTGGTATATATATTTCAATTGAATAAATAAGTATACAGTATAAATCTACAGTTTAGGTCTAAATAACAAAAAGTAAAGATATAAGTCACGTGTATGCTTAGGTAACCATCTAAGCTAAACAAACGGTCAAACCGTAACATTACCCCCTACCAACTTTAAA
>MCFK01005313.1:0-17279 GCA_003610855.1 Erysiphe neolycopersici | reverse complement strand
CATATGCTACAGGTAACAACTGGCTTTCTAACCGTCACAACAATTACCAGCGTCTACAGGCTACCTCAACAAACAGAAGGTGGAAGGGTAATAAGTCCTCTTAGAGAATGGCAAGCGCCACCAAACTGTCTGATAGCGGGGAATTTCAATGCTAGGCACCTATTCTGGGACTCTCGGGCCACATCTTCAAGAAAATCCGATGATCTTTTCGAATGGGCGCAAACAAACTAATTATTCTTGGCCTCGTCGATCGATATTGGCACACAAAATAGAGGTAGTACTCTTGAATTGGTATTTGCCAGTAACCCGCACATTCAATGTAACATCGAAGAACATCTCCACACGACTTCTGACCATGAAACACTCTTATCCATAGTTCTGTGTACTGGTCTTTTACTGCCTTCCTCCATAGCTCGGTTTAAACTCACACCTGAGAATATCCCACGCTTCGGAGCCGGAGTCAAGGAAACACTACCTACCGTCGACCCCTTGCCGCAAATTATGGATACTCTTACCGAGAGTATTATCCGTAGCATTCAAGTAAACATAGACCTATTTTTACCAAAGAAAAAAAAATCTGGGCAATGGATAGATTGGTGGAACTGTTAGTGTGCAAAGAAGGCTGAAGACTATCGAAAGACAAGAAGTCAAGGGGAAGCTACTTTAGAGAAACAAGATTTACGTAAAGCTACAAAAGTAGTTAAGTTAGGTTTTTGGATGAAGAAAAATGAGATAGCACGATAACTAAGGATATTTTTAAAATCACTAGCTGGCATAAATCTAATTTAACTTTCGGCTTACCCTTATTAAAGTTTGACAGAAATACTTTTAAGGAGCCTAGCGACAATACCTCAGTCCTCTGCCTTGCCTCATTAGAACGAAGGTCTGGCGATGAAGATATAAACCTAAGACTAGGACCTAAAGTTTGTAGAGATAAACTGTGCCTGGACATACAAACTGAAATAGATGAGATCAAACAATGCCCACTTTGCTCAACAAGTATTGCGTAAGGGATGGATGGCCTTATCACTAATATCCGACGTGCTTATTGGGACAGTATAAAACGGGCAGTCCTACTATATCGCTTATGTATATGCCAAGGCCGCCACCCCCGAGCATTCTACATGGCAGAGTTAATTGTTCTCCCGAAACCCAATAAAAGGGATCTCAGCTCTCCCAAATCATGGCGCCTTATAGTGTTCCTATCTTGCCTTGGCAAAGGACTCGAAAGGTTGCTAGCCAAAAGGATCAGTCACGTAGATTTTACCCCAAATGTGCGAAGATAACAACAATTCGGGGCAATATCAAAATGTTTATCCATTCATCTCGTCGAATGCCGCGTTCATGACAATGAGAAAGCCCGATCACAAATAAAACTCGCCTAACTATTAACTATGGATATTTAAGGGGCCTTTTAAACTGTTCTCCCGGGCCGGCTGAAATATAATGGGTTTTTTGCTCTAAAGTAAATTTTTGGTTTGAAGCTAATCAAAATTTTGCTTCTCAATATTTCAAAAAAACTTATAACCTAGAACCTAAATGTCAAGATAAATCCATATTCAATTAGTGAACCATTTGTCCTTCATAATCAAACAGCTTCAATACCTGAAACTGGCACGTGTACTAAGCACCTCGTGACTCCGTACGTCTTTTATTAGACTGGCCTTCTACATCCAGAAAAATAGCGATCGAATATTTCAGCTCTGTCTACTGGGTCTGGAAACCTAGAGCATATAGTTATTATGGCCAAGGTAAAGAGATATAGAGATGGGCTGAGGAATATAACCTAAACCGTTACTTGGTAGAAGAACAGACACTTCGGGCCGTAAATAGACAAGGTTTAGTATGGACTAACAATGACGAAACAATGGTTTGGGTTTGCACTGAAGAGTTGATGACCAGCGACCATCTCCCTATTTGAGGCTTTGTCTCCAATCACAAATCATTTACTAAATTTTTACCGACACCTAATGGCAAACTCAAAATGTCAGAACCAAATAAACCTCAGTTCATCAGGGTAATTACGCACTTGTTACCTCTAAGTAGTGTTTTGAATACGGTTGAAGAGACAGAGAATTATGCTCAAGGAGTACGTACGCTGGGCTTAAAAGAGTGTCCCGAAAGTGACTGGAAATCTTTCCAACAAAAAAAGTGGAAGGAGTGCATCATGGTGGACTCTTGTGTGGAATTTTTATCACTTGGATTACCATAAAGCAGTAGAGGAATCCGTGCGCCCCTTAAGGGCCAAGAAATTCAGAGCTACAGTGGTCTCAGTAAAGAGAGAGCACTGGGACATGAAGGTAGAATATATGAGAACGGCGAAGGATACATTTAAGCTCAGGAGATAGGCGGACCCTTATCAAGCCGATATCACTCCTCTTCTTCAGCACAAGGGACGGTCTATACCAGATCAGGCAGAAAGTGCCGCGATTCTACAAGAATGCCTGTTAACAAGATTCTTAGTCTCCGATGATCTTCCCTCTTTCATTTTTTCAGGAGAAGCATGTATCCCATTGTCGGTGGAGCTAACAGAGCACGACGTTAAAGCCTGCATAATTGGGAGTGGTAATACTTGTCTCGGAGCCGACGGGGTCACTGTTACGTTACTTGTAGCTTGTAGGAAAAACATAGAATTTCATGTGGCGCAAAATTTTCGTGCCTGTCTCCGTCTTGGATATCATCTCCAATGCTTCAAACTTGCGGAAGCAGTTTTCTTTCCAAAGACTGGACGAGATCAATTACCAGTGAAAGGGTAGAGGCCTATATCACTATTGCCTTGTTTAGGAAAAGGTTTAGAGAGAATTTTGGTAAAAAGAATGTCACATCTTGCTTTTATGTTGGATATAGTTGGTCGTCAGTAATTCGGAGCTCTCTCTAAGCGATGATCAAATGATCTCGTTTCATGTGTAGTGCACGATATTGAGGAAGCTAAATAATAAGGCTGAGCTTCTACATTTGTGACACTTAATGTGGAGGGAGTCTTTGACGCTGTATTACAAGGCAGGCTGATATTGCAGATGCAAGCTCAAGGTTGACCGAAATTAATGCTCCAATAGATTTCATCGTTCCTAAAGAGTAGGAAAGTATAAGTCCGGTTTCAAGTAGTAATAGTTCCCTAGGGATTAGTGTTTGGAATACCTCAGGGATCACCAATCCTTCCCCTGATTTTTCTTCTTCATATGGCAGAATTAATGCGGAGTGGTAACACAATTACACGTTTCTGCTATGCTGATAATATTGGAATCCTTGGCTTTGGATCCACAGTATCCGAGTCGGTAGCTGTAGTGCAGAAGTAGATAGCTCAATAAACTAGGCCAAAGAAAAATGGAGATGCGCCAAAGCACTTAAATTAGCCCAGTACTTAAGACGAGTGAACTCCGTTATTAGAGGCGCTGCTCCAAGGGTATTTACAACATTAGTAGAGTCATGTGTGGTTCCTTCAGTGACCTTTGGTGGAAAAGTGTCGTGGAACCAAATTTCTCGGGTTCAACGTGCCTTGCGAAGATGTATAAGCTGAAGCTGCGGAGCCTCTACCAGCTTATATATATACAGTTCAACCTTTGGATCAAAGGTAAATGGAGTTCAGGATTATCAGAATTGAATAAGCACCATCGGTATAATAGATATACATGCCTATTCTGATGGATCATCGAATGGTCCTGGGCGATCATCATGGGGATATGTTCTACAACACCACGAGATAATCTTTCAAAGAGGTAGGAGCATACTCCACGGAGGCGAATTATACGATGCACAAATATTTGAGACAATCATTGCTCTCCGAGCTGCATTAACCATTGGAAAAAATATAATAAACATTTTTGTTCAGAAAGATATCAGGTCGCAATAACGGCTCTGTAAACAAGAATATCAAAATCAATTGTCAAATTTACTGCCTTATTTTATACACTAGCAAAGAATATGAATGCAGAGTTAAGATGGGTGCGTGCAAGTGAAGAAGTGGAAACCTATGCTGCTCTTAGAGATTAGCCTGAGAGACAATCTCAGCCCAATATCATTACCTTGGCCTACCTAGTCGTGCCATGCAACACCGCCGCAGACTTTTGGTGGAAAATTAGTGATCTGTAATATGTCTTGCCAAGTATGATAACCTAGATTTAAAAACATGTCGGAAAAAGACACTCGAATTAGCGTCACCGGCGGCTACTTCATCGTCTAATAGCTGCCAGAACATGAAATGATGACTTCGCGGCATACCATCGTCGCTTAGATCATTTAGACGCCAATCTTGAGTATGTCTGTGGACAGGAGACTACTCCTACCAACTTCATAAGCTATAGGAGATATGCTAACTACTTGGAAATAATCGCTTAAAGAAATTTTAAGATTTTGCGAAGATTACAGGTTGCTTAGATAACTTGGCATCTAACTCAGCCTTTGCTTGACGCGAGGGGAGTACACAATAGATTGCCATGACTATAAATGGCAGAATAGATCTTGGGTTGAGAAATGCTGGGCTTGTCCTAATATTTGTTTCTTACCTATTTTTGGTTTTTCTATGAATGCTTTCCTTCAATAATTTCCTTTTTTATATCAACCTTATTACATTTTATACAAATAGCAGGCCTTAACGAGCAGGGAATGCTTGAGCTTATAATCCCGACTGGCTCTGCCGGTACTGTACCCAAAGTGGACAGACATTATGGCTTAGGCCTAGGACATTAAATATGATAAATAAACCTATTCCACCTTATTTGTGAGGCGGGTTTATTTCTAAACAAGAGTTGGTGATATATGGTTCAAATTCAACTTTAATTGTTGAATACTTATGTAGGGAGTCTACAACTCAACACTTGTGGGCGTTATCACTCAAAGACCTACAGCTTCTCTTAAAGAGTCTATAGAGTCAAGAATAAGTCATAAAATAAATCTCTTTGTAAGAGATGGAGCGTCATGGAATCTCAAAAGAAAGTAAAGTTTGGTCGCTGGAATGCTAAAGCCCTAGAGACTATCAAGGGACAAAACTATAAGATCTTAATCTTAATACAGCCGAATCTAAATGGGACGTCATCTTTGGGATAAAACCTTTAAATCAGTTATTTCACTAAATTTTAAGTGTCTCATGACAGCTAATTGATCCTCCTGATGAGAGTTTATGAGCGCTTTTCCAACAAAGATAAAAAATGGCGGTGTTGCCTTTCCTATTCACACTAATGCTATTAATCTCTGCGATCTATTCACGATTCCCTTGCTGGGTTCTTTTTTTCGCCTGGCACGTCTATCTAAACCCGTGACATGAAACTGGGATGAGATCACACCTATCAAAAAAGCCGACTCGTCGAAGCTGTAAATATTTTTGTCTTTAACTAAATTATTCTCTTTGAGAGAGTTAATGGGCGTAAACTACAAGGTAGTAACTCACAGATCCTCATTGACGGTTCTTCGATAGTCAAAAGGACGACTCCATTGTGATTTAAAGTCAGGTGTATGCTGAATGAAGTTGTCAATCCAGTTATTTCCAACTAGGCTTCTGTCTGATTACGAGCTGACTGAGTAACAGAATGTGTAAAAGAGGTGGAAGAGGATTTAGGAGCTTGAAATCTTTTGGGTTATAATTGATTTCTTAATAAGCAGCATCTTTTTCTCGGATGTATACGACAAAAAAATGATATTTTTTTTGATACACCATGTGTTGTTACAGGTGCATTCCGTAACCTGGTTGACAGGCAGTGCTCTAGCACAATCTTCCAATGGGTTTTATCTAGTATCTTAAGATAGAACCCGTTAAATTATCCTCGAAATATTTTATGAATTCATGGGATTTTATGTTCTTTAGATAGAGGGCCTCGATTTTTCTGGTTGCTTTATCACAAAGCCCCGAGTCTTGACATCTTTACTTAAGTGCTTAAAAAAACCTTGCTTACATCCTGAGTTCTTGAGGTATGCTTAGATCTTCAAGTCATTGAAACAAAGATCTTATCTTAACTAGAGCTCCAGTTCCCAAGCATTGGTACACTTTTGTATTATATTCTTCATAATTCAGTCTAAACATGGTTACAAGTACTATTGATTTGATTTGCTAACTGCGAACAGAACGCATGAAGTTTTGTTATGGGATGTGCCCGTTACTGTATGGCTGGGCTTTCTTTCAGGCCCAACCTTACATAGTATATCAATAATGTGACTTACTAAATTTACATTATGAAACCAAATCACTCGCTTATTTTTATTTATACAAGAGGTTGGGAGAGATCAGTTAGTAGACGAGATCACCTACAAATGTGCTTGAGTATTTAAAGTAGTCTTTTCCCTTGTTCTGGATAGTATAGAAAATTTAAACTTTTTATGGCATTGTTGTCGTCCGGCGTCCGATAAACTCTCAGCCGTTAACAAGTTTCGAAGCCTGATCATCATATGGGGATATGGCGGGTACCGAGACTTTTAAGACTGGTGGAGCTGCGATTAGTGCACATAAGAATAACTTGAATACTTTGAACGCTTCGAGCTTCTTGGATTTTTTAAACAAAGTCAATATTGTATCACTCCAAGCGCTTAAGTCTCCTTCCATCTCTTTTACGCTTTCTGTTATCCATTAAGCTTGTGATCTGACAGTTCCCCCCAAGCTCCGCAAGTAGAGACTTGGCTATTTCTTCAGGACCTCTCTTCGTAGGAACCCAAAATTACGAATCCTGCTCAATCACATATTTAAAAAACTGATTCCTCTTCTAACTTGCTAAGATTCCTTAAGACGGCTTGACAATTGTGTAATAGCTGGGATCCTGCTTGCCGGTGTCGAATAGTTATGCGAGTCACATTGTATATTTTTGCATCATCAAATTTGGTAGCAAGCTAAGTAAGCTATGGCTCCTTGAGATTTTTATTGCATTTTGCCTTATTAAGTCACTGTAATTGAACGCTCATATGTACATTTATTTGCTGAGGGTGACCGCTCGCTAGTCAAAATCGTTGAACTAAAAATCAATTAAAAACTGTGTACAGATGTTTCGACAAAGGTTTAGGTTTAAGCTGGCTGGATTTGCAGCTTTCAGGGCAGATTTTGACCGTCATAAACTTCTCGACACTTTGACGCCTTCCAAAAACGCATAAGCCAGATAATTTGAAATAAATTTCTGTTGATGAGATATAAGAAACTGCAGTATATTAGATTAAGGCTTCTGATATACAGTATGGGCTATTGCATATTTGATGGTAGTGTAGGATCTAGGTCTAATATATTTGGATTGTTAGATGTTAGATTGAAGGTAATTCAGTTGCTTTTGCTGTCTTTTGCGTGTTGCTGTTTAATGTATAACAGTGACAATGATCAACAAACAAATAGGGTAAGCACGGTAAACACAATTCTAGCGCATCAAAATTATTTCATGACGTCATAAACTAATCCTTATCTCGGCATAAGGGCACATGCCCGATTACGGACTGAAGTTTAAACAGCAAAAACAACAGAAAAATCTCTTTGATTTAAATTAAATACTATAATTTTCCAGTCCTCTTTCAGCTTAGATGTAAAAGCTTATCGATTTCCTAAATAAGTAATAGTGATATGTTTGCACGTGATTACTAGGAGCTAGGAGACGCAGCAGTTTTTGTTGCCTGGCGAATACAACACTTCTAGTGTTGTATTTGCCAGGGTGCTATGCGGGGAAAATGCCCGAAGACGTTACTGTTACGTTGGCTTACATGAAAGACTGTAAGCGATTATGATTATGTGCTAAATGCTTTAGCTGTCAATATCAGATCATGGGACTCTGTCCGTGGATTTTTGTCCTTGTTGTAGTCATCAGCTGCTTGTCTATGATACTTTAGTCATTCTCTTTGGTATTGACTCGTGATATAAGATCTAGTTATTTGATTTAATTACGATATAGAGATAAGTCATCAGAGACGCTATAACACAATAATTAATCTCATGAATATCCAAATTAAGTACTAGACATTCTTCATTAGAACTGGAAATGACATACTTATTTATGAATGTAGAGGTAACAAAAGTTCATCTAACACCGGTTCAAACTATCTTAACAAGGTTCTTGTGTAAACCAAGTTGTGTTATCAGCTCTGCCTCATACTTTTTTTATCATTCATGGGGTCTTTTATAACGATTGGCCGATATATAGCGAACGTAATAGACTAAGTTCATAACAGCTACGATTGATTATCCACCAATACTTGAAAAGATATTTATGTAGCTATCTGAACCTTAGTCATTTAGCCTGAGAGTCGCCTCCTTGATGTTCAGGTCCGTATGAATATACTAGTAAATTATCTTTCCAATCTAAATAATGGTCTGGATTATGACCCAAGAATGAATGGTTCACGAGATCTGCTTCGCCGCAACAACAGGTCATTACAGCTTTAATGTTGCATTTGATTATTTCCAGGGAAGAAGTTCGTGATCTAAAAAATAATTTATTGCTAACCTTACAGACATTAAAGATTTCTCATATCGATACGCTTCTATGTTGAACTACTCAACCAAATACACTGATCCAACTCATCTGATCACTGTATCATTCATATTTTACATACGAGAAGCAGGATTGAAAGATGCCAGGTTGGCAGTTCAATTCTTGAGCTGAATGATATGCAATTTAACTGCCAAACTAAGTCGAAGGTGTTTTATGCAGCTCTCCAACATTTTAAGTGTAAAAGCAGGATTTATACCGAATCGTGCTGGATTTCCATATGGAACCTCAAAATACTCACATTTCATCAACTAACCATGAAGAGCGACCTCTTCCACGCCTTCCTGACTCAGAACTTACTCGACAAGATCCTTTAGAGCTCCAGCCATCGAGGCCTTCAACAACATTACCCCTATGTTTCAGGGCCTCCACAAGAGATATCAATACTTCAAGGACCGAGAGAGACACTGTAAGACCAGAATTGTATTACAGGCAGTCTACATCTACAATAGCTCCGAGATTTCCTGTGATATCTGTGCCAGCTCGAACATCATCTCAGACTTCAGGAGCATCTCTCAATGATCATTCAAATTTCATGTCCAATTTAGATCAGATCATTGATACTTACATGCCTTATAACTCCAACAACGTACGTCAGATTGCCGATAGACAAGTTAGTAGGTCAAGTGGCTTTATATCCAACGATAACATGCGCTCTTGTTACCAAAATTCTCAATTTACAGCAAGACTTATGCCACGTAGTAACTCACCTGGAAATGACCCCAGCTCCTCACGTCTATTACTGCCGACTACTTCAACAATAACTTCTCCAAAAAATTCAGATAATGAAGAGATGAGAACATTTGCAACACCGAGATGGCAGCTTGACTCCGAGGTAAATGTCTGCCCTATATGTAAAAGTCGATTTGGTGAGTCTTATTTATAGATTAATAATTAAATTACTTATAAATTCAATAGGTTTCTTTTTACGAAAGCATCATTGTAGGTAAGTTTTAATGATTCTGTCCTCTTTACAAGGAAGAAAATATGTTCATATTTCATTACTAGGAGGTGTGGTCGAGTGGTATGTGACTCATGCTCACCACACCGTATTACAATACCTTTCCAGTATATCGTACAGCCTTCTCCTCAGGGAGAAGCCTCTGTGACGCTAATCCCAAGAATACGACAAACTGAAATCGATAACTCATTAGAATATATCGGGGGGGGTCGACAAGTGCGTCTTTGTAATCCATGTGTGCCTGATCCAAATACTACTCCTGCGCGGGTTGTTGTAGACCAAAATAGACGGCATGGAGAGAACTTACATAACATCTTTAATCAATCAGCACCCACTCAAACAATGGAGCCCTCTTTATCAATGATCTCACATAGTCCGAGGCAACCTTCAAGTGCTGTTTCTTCTAATCCTTCTACTTACTCTATACAGCAAAGCAGTGCTAGAAACCGACCGCAAACTTCACGGATAGATGATTTATCTCATAGAGCCGCTCATACCCGGCGAAGGGATCGTGGCTTAAGGCAAGGCAGTCTAAGTAGTCGTTCTAGGAGTAACACTGTAAGTATTTGGGTGTTTATACATTAAGAACCTTGAATTGGCTAATTATTGATCTAGGTTGGAGTTTATAGCCACTCTAATCAATATGTAAGTCAATATTTTTCAAAGATGTTTTAACCAATGAGATAACACATGATATCAATCCATCGTTTTGTGAAATTCTAGTAACACATTACTTTAGGGTAACTCATCTAGTCTTCCTAGCGATACATTGATACATCAAAATTCCTGCCCTATGTCACTCTCTAATCATCAAGGACGATCACTTCCCCATCCACCAAGCTCGACCCGGCCACAAATTTCGGAGGCAGATGAATGCTGGATATGTCATGAAGAACTACCTTCAAATAGTCTTGAAGATTTTGAAGAATTACGGACAGCACATGTAAGTGCTTGTGTTCGTCACGCAATTCAATTGGCTTCAGGATCACGTAAAGTAAATGATGCTTATGTTCCACGGGGAGGAAATTTATCTGAACAAGGAGCTGAAAATATAACAAATTATTCCGGAGACTTAGCCTCAATGAGGGCCAATCCACAACATAACGGTCTAAGTGCTGGCTTCAAATTAGAGAGAGAAAGACGAACTGGTGTATTCCCATACAAAGCTACGGAAAAAGACTGCATTGATGATGCTGAGTGTGCCATATGTCTAGAAGAATTTGAGATTGGCATAGAAATGGGACGACTAGAATGTTTTTGTCGATTTCATTTGAAATGCATAAGAGATTGGTTCAAGACACAATCTGGACAGTGTCCTATTCATCAACATGGCGGTGGCTACTAGTTCATACAATAAACAAGTTATTATTATATTAACTTATCCAATAGATTCTATTCAGATTGAAATTACAATTAATCCAATCAAATTTGGATATTGCTTGAACAGGATGATTTTGGTAACAAGAATGCACAGAGTTATCAGGCCAGAATTCTCAGAAATTCTAGAGTGCGAAGTGAACGTTGCTCATGAGTAAATGGAGCATAAACAGAATATCATCCTAGTCTAAAAGGAATGAAAAAAATAACCCAAAAGAGCTTCTGCTTAGTTGGTATAAGCTTATCGAAGATCTTTAACTGGAATTCCCTGAAAAATAAACTCAGTCTAAATAAGCTTTAGATTCTAGTTCACTCTTCAAAAGAGATAGGAGAACTAATTACCAGGGTCTAGCTTTTCGGTCGTAAAAATTAAAACATATAATCTGATTTTTTTATGTTAGTGATATCTATCTTAAACCTGATAAACTACATCTAACACTCAGATTCAGCTGATCAGTGAGAGTTCGTACGATACAAAACGAATTCAAACTGGAAAGATTTGACCATTATCGGATAAGCAAAACTCGACTTGAAAACTTCAAAACCAAAATCTAACCAAGATTAATCCGTGAATAAAATTCTATAGATTCCAAATTCATCTAGTCACATCATTTCTATGGAAGGAGATTTATGCGGGAAGTCCACAGCCGTTTTGATATTTGGTATAAGAAGATTATCTCTTTTGATAGCCAGAGCACAAAAATTTGAATTTGGCTTTACGAGGAAATGGCTATAGATTTTATCAAAAAATCTGCCCTAAAAGTTGGGAGGAATAATTGCAGCTAGTAATGATCAATCTGCTTCACATGTTATTTTTTTTTCTTAGTGGCTTTACTTGGCTACTTAAAGGGTGGACATTTAGTATTGATAACTGATTACACTTTATTAGTCAAAAAAATCTAATGAATTATGTAAGATAATATATATATTGACTCAATATCTCAGTTAATTCTTAATAATTTGTATCTGAAAACACTATGAATATCCCTAAAATTAAATTATTGAAATTTATCAGATTGGATAAAGAATCAATAGTGTATAAAATGTGAGATACAATCGGTTAAATCATATTACTCAGTGAAATACTTTTCCCCCATCCACATTACTTCAGTTAGAATAAAAATGTCACCACTACACTACAATAAAATTGCAAGAATATTTTAACTTGATAATCAGATAAAGTGTGTCTCAGTCCAGCGGTAAAAATTATTGGAGAAAGGAAGAGCAAAATACTGTCAATTTATTGAAGGCGTTCTATATTAAAGAGGGCGGGCATAGAAGACTGGTGGAAAATTTGGAAGTTACGGAAAAAAAAGATTGCTCTATGGAACTGAACGTCTTGGATAGATTTTTGGGGGGGAAAAAAAAAAAAAAAATTTAGTATCCTTCAACCATTCTATTAGTTTGACATGATCGTCGTGCTATCCAAGAAAAAAAATAAATGATTGGATCATTAAAAGAATTTAGGTATTTTGACCAAGCGTTATAGGCGAAAGTCGGCATCGTAAAAAAAAAAAATACTGTGGCGATTTAAGGCTCCCACAGCTGCAATTAATTCAGTTGAGCATCAGTGTGTTTGAAGCGCTCACGATACCGAGCGAAGTCACTGTGTCCTGATCGGGCTGCATAAATATGAGCCACAATCGATCAAGGTAGGGAGAGTTCAGGAGGAAAATTATTTGTGTACTGAATGTTTTATGACCGGGGATCTATTACGTTCCAATAATTATTCAAGGCTGATATCTTCGACTTTTTATGCCAGTAAGTATTCTGTTAATGCAAGTGGAAATTCTGATTTTGAAGGAGGTTCTATGTTTTGAGCCACTTTGGCGGCTCTATCTACCTAGTCATTTCTTAGGATTCCTGCGTGACTAGGGATGTATTTTGTCTCCACCTGGGATTGTTTGCGGTAAGCGGGACTGACTTGGCCATTCCAATGTTTTGTTTGCGAACTGTTTAAATATTTCTTGTGGAGAGCATACTGGGGTGTTAAGAAGACGTCTTGTAACATACAAATTGTCCAAAAAATTCAGAGGTTAATAGAAACAAAGGCGAAAGATTGGAGTAAGGCTAACTCTAATGCTGAAATTGCAGACATAACTTCTGCGTCAAAATGAGTCAGTTTGTTGTTGAAGGGAATTCTTTTCTGCATTAAAATACGTCCTCCCAAATAATTGTTTATGCTACAACCTACACGAGGATTGAAGCCAGATTCTGAACGTCCACCAATTGGTGTTTACTATGAGGTCTTGGAAAGGAACGCCACTCAGAAGGGATGTGGAGAATTTAGACATACGTTTAATGCTGCCGATGTAGCTCTCGGTTATTTTCCAGGGCGGGTTAATTAATGGATGAATGGATTCAGTTCTGGTTTAACAGAGTATCTATCTTGCGAAGCGGGGGACAGGTCTATTTTTCTTTAGCACCCATCCTGCATATCTACGTAAAGGATGATGTAAGTCAAAACGATCTATGTGCACTGTATTTCGCTGCAATTTGGTATTTAATTCGATCTCGGGTGGGAAAATGCCAGATCCACGGTGCAGAGTTGGAGTTGGGGTTGTCTAGTATACGGGAAGAATTGACTTAGCACTATCTGCGAGAACTTTGTAAAGTATAGGGATATGACCCTCTACACGATTTGAAATTTTTTGGTCAGAGCTAAGCGATTGGTAGTGTGCATGCTATCACTGCTTGGCATAAGAGACGGGGTGTTGCCATACTCAAAGTATTGCCCATACTACAAAGTGCATTTACTACTTTGGCTATCTTACAGGTAAGAGTACGAACATGCCACTTGAAAGATTAAGTTTTATCGAAATGAACTCCGAGCCATCTGGTGTATGGACGACATGAACTTTCTGATATTGAAAACTCACCCGAAGTCACTGATAGAGTGGGGGTTGGATCTTTGTCTGATCGGCGGCGTAAGAAGTGCTGAAGTTCTGATTTTTCAGGGTCAAATGTGATTCTCTCGTTTTAGCCCCATTCTAATGCCTTTTTAAATACTTGCTTGGTATGCTGCAATTTTCTGTTAGTTCTACGTCGCTAGTATTGCTATATCCTCTGCATAACCGAATCTATTGGAGATATCCCCCCATCTTTAGCAGCAGGGATTTATGTGGCATAAAAATTGTGAGGGAGATTGGAGTTCCCTGTGGGAGTCCTCAACTAATATTTTGGAGAGGGCTTATCTCGCGATCAGTCTGGATTTGTACTGAGCGGTTGGAAGTAAAAGAACTGACCCATTTTACTAGGTTGTCTTGTCAGCCTTGTTCGCGCATCCGACGTACTAGTCTACCTGGGAGCACAGCATCGAAAGCATCTTTAACATCTTGTGTGAGCATTCTTGCGGTTTTTACTTCTTTCAGAGCATTTTCTACATCATTAGCGAGGCAAGTCGTAAGATCAATCAATGATCAGTAAGGAAAGGCCCCGAAATGCTGCGTGGCAAGTACTTTGTTAAGCACAGAAATCTAGGCTATGCGTTTTGCTAGAAGGCATTCTAGATCTTTAACTAGAACTGAGAGGAGAGCTATCGGTCTGTATGAGCGTAGTGATGAAAGATCTATTTTGTTTGGTTTCTGTAATATAATTATAGTGGCTTTGCGGAAGCAAATAGGGTGGTATGTTATTAAAAAGCAGCTGAAGAATAGAGAATGTATATAGGCTTCGATCAGTGGCCATGCTAGTTTAAGTTTTATTGCTAGAGTCTAATAGTTACCTGGGATTTCCTGCGTTTAGTATTGCCCTTTTAGTCTCATTCAAAGTTAGAGTTGGAAATAGTAGATATTATTGTGCCAGTGATGGAGCATTCATATGGATGTCCCTTAGTTCTGCGCAGTTTGAAAGTAGAAAATCCGCCAAGATTTTGCAATTGTCGATGTGTGTAATTTCTGGTGGATTTTCAGGAAAGCTGGGGTTCTTTAGTGGTATACTCTGATGTTTACATATGGAGTTATACCATTTAGTGGCAGAGAACATATCGTTGGCTGTGCTAGCATTTTCAATCCTAGACCTGGAAAATGACTCGTTTTTCCTTTTTAAAATCTTTCAATAAATTTTTGATTTGATTTTCAATTCGGCCTTTGAGAGGTAGGCTCTAGGCATTACTTTTAATGTTGCTAAGTTGATTTAAATGTCTCATTCCACCACGAGTTACCTTTGCATGGCCCTGTGATCGTTTTGCTGCAGCGGTATAGGCCTCATGAATTAAGACAATCATGCGATCTATGTACTTTCTAGTGCCTGTGGGATTGGATTTGTAGGTGTTGAAGAGAGACTAGTGATTAAACTTGCAAATAGTTGTTTAAATAGGTTTGTATCGAGAGTATCTGAGGGAAGTCTTTGCATTGCTTTGGCACATCGTTTCCACGAGACAATTGTTAGTAACTATAAATGCTTGAACAGCTTTCCTAACATAATGATACGCAATATCAATATCCTTAGTTTTTGGTGAATTGGTGCCCTTAGCAATGGAGATTGCACTCTGATTGTCTGTAAAAGTTGTCATACCAGATTCATCAATTAGTAGATCGGCCGTATAAAGCTCTCGTAAAAATCCTGTGACCCAAACAACTTGTTTTGAAGCTTCGAATAAGGCCACATACTCCGCTTCCGCCGTGGATGTTGAAATCGATTTTTGTCCTTCTTGTGAATACTGACATCGCTTTCCGATGCTGTCTTGTCGTTACGAGTTTCTAGTTGGACTTTTGATTCAAGTATGTAATCTTCTAAGTCGAAAATTGAGAGAGCATCCCTAAAGTGAGCACTCCACCTATTTATTGTATATCCTGTGCTCAAGGACAGGAGCTGCTTTCATGGATTTTAAGATTTGTGCTGCCGACATTTTTTTGTGAAAGATATAAAGGGATAATATTGCGATGATAATTGAAAAGAATGTATGGGCGATGTCAATAGGTTAATAAACAACAGTTCGTAATAGGTTTTTCTGACGAAGTATACAAATTAAAATAAGCTCAGTTAATTAAAACTAAATTGGACTCATAATCTGTTAAAAGTATTTGAATAATAGACTGATGATTAAGTATTTTATATCATGTAGTATGTTCTGATTCAAATATAAAATTATCTTCGTATATATGAAAAAACTCAAATATATTTTTTGTTATAATTTTTATATAGAATACTCGATGGTAGTGTAGTTATGTACAAGATTGGATATGCTATCGTTCTACAATGAGCCCGTGGAAGATTATCTGATTCCAACGGGTGAGTAAGTATGAAACCGTTTCCTATGTGTTAGAGCATAACACGGTGTCAAGAACTAATGGGTAATAATAGCCTGCCTGCAATTAATGTTTCAAGTGTGAGGAACTATAATCGACCAGCAAAAGAATATCTTAGTCAGGGACTTGCTGGTCATAAATGAAGTGAGGGAGGGATTTCCAACATTATTGTAGTTAGAGCTGGAACCCATTGTGATACAACCCTTGCTTGCATAATCTGGATATTTGTCCCTTTGAATTTTCATTGGACAACATTTTTTAGTTTTAGACCCTGTGTTTTACTAGGAACAACACCACATATATTTGTTATAGGGACGCTCCACCCATGATCATGCACTTGCCCCATCTATATTAGTCCAAACCAAGTCAAGAGTATTTCCTGCTCGATGTGTCGTTTCTCCAATGATTAGACAGGTTAGATTGTTGTTGTCCTCTGCCCAATGTTCGATCTCTTCGCCCTGGCCATAGGAGTGTGCTAGCTACACCGGGTTTTCAGGTCGAGTATACTGTCGCCGGATCAATTGATGTTGGTGACAACAGAGCAAGTCCGGTTAATAAATCAGTTAATTACCTACATCAACCGAAAGAAGATCTATCTGTTCTATCATCTACAATATATACATAATTACTTGCACAAGGTTCAAGGGATATCATTGCACTAATCCTCAAACATAATATGTACACTCTTGGGCGAGCGTCTGTCTCTCATTGATAGACCCAAATCTCAATAGCTCTATTCCGTTTTTGGGGGCTTCGTTAGCTGCTCGAAGGGTGCGTATCTCACTCCAGTAAATAGAAGTGTCATGCCTTGGGCTAGTTTCCTAGCACTTTCCACTCTTACAGCAACTTCCCCAAATACCGGAGTTGACAAGTTTCCCTGGTGATAGGCCATTCAACTTTGAACAATATCCAATTGTGAACAACCTTCAGTTAAGGTGAAGGGGTCTCCTAATTTGATCTTAAGCTCGGCTCCAGTAATCTATACGCATCTTTAAATCTGGTCGTCGTTGAGCAAAATCGAAATGCCGAGTTCTTTCTGACGCGTAGTATTTTTCGAGATTCGATCAAGATATTCGCCATATTTCGAAAGCCAACTAGACCAAGCGCCCGCCAATGGTCGGTTTTACTACGGGCTCAATTGTGGGTTAACACTTGATATATGAGTTTATGATAAAAAAAAAGTAACCCCCTAGAGTATAATGATCACATAAAAGAGTCAAACTAAAGTGGAAGATATAACTTCTGTAT
>MCFK01005302.1:0-11955 GCA_003610855.1 Erysiphe neolycopersici | reverse complement strand
CTATTAGACAGTGGAGTAGCCGCTGCGGTAACGCTAGTTCAGGTGGCTTCCTCCGACGCACTTACAGATCCAAGTCTTGATATCTAGGAGGACAAACTTTAGACCACCATTTTTCCACCAATAAATAGAAAGCGGTTTCGTTGCATAATTCGACGCTGGTAGGCAAAGGTAATGAAGGTAATTGGGCTGAGCATGTCTCTCAGGCAAATCTCTAAATTACCTACCTACCTTTCGGTTGGCCATCATTATTACCTCTCTAAGCTAGCTTAAATATAAGTGGACATTAGCCTGATCCAATCAGAGCCTAGCAGTGACATTCTCAAACAATCCAAACTAAGTAAACTAGATCACTGAGTAGCCGTCGCTCTCACATTCAGAAGTAGGGGTTTTAATTGGCTTGAGCTGGGGCTAGGGCCAATCAAATACAGTAGCCCGTAAAAAAGTAGGCGCCATCCAAACGCATCATTAATTCCTTACCAAAAATCTAATCACAACACCACGCAACAAACAAACATACAATCATACATCGCATAGATATTCTTAAGAGCGCATTCTACTCAAAATTTATATATGAGCTAAGTCATACAAGGGCTGTAAATACAATTTTTCCATACGAGTAAATGCCAAGTCCATTTTTTATTGGATAATAAAAGCGGTGTATTAACTTTTCCTTGTGGATTATTTTAAATGTTTGAAGCCACAATAACCCTGTATGATTGGCCCGGAAAAGTGAGAGGGAATTATGATATTTTCTGAATTTTGCCAATACCGCTCTGGCCCACGTAGTTTTACTGCAATTGAAGAATCTTAATTGAATTAATTGGAGATCGATAGAGCTACAGATTTAGAAGTTTTTGGATTATTTCCTAGCTCTATGGCTGATGAGTTGTCATCAGATTTTTTGGTGAGGAATGTATAGATGATTGATGCCTTTGGGTGGCGCCAACTGTTTTGTTTTGTTTGTTGGTCAATCAATTAATAACAAGACATTCCGGATTCTATCTCCCGAGTGAGGTAAAATTTGGAATATCCCGATGATAATTATTGCCCATGGTAAAACTCTGGGAAAAGAATTACATCTAAGAAGCATTCGTTACTTGTACTTTGTAAAGTTTCTTGGTTAACGTCTTAATCTCTTGACCGTAATTGTAGCTCAATCGTGCTTGTAGAACAGTATCATGATGCTAGTTCAATTTCAGCAGAGATGATGAGGATCTGCTTATGTGCGACTACTAAAGACGGAGGAGTATTTTAACTAAAAATGAATCAACAACCACTGACTGTCAGTTCTTTGAATTCCAGTTAAATCATTGTTTTCGGAGGGAGTCTTGGCCCTTGATATACCGGTAATTAAAATATTGGGCCCAATCTGTCCGTCCGCTAAATGGAAGTTGGAGCATGATTCAGAGAACACAAGAAATAATAATTATATTTCATCAAACTCCACTTAGTCAGTTCTAAATTTAGATTAACTATTTATTATCTCTCATTATGGATATGTATGTTTGAGATCTATTAAAGAAATTTCAGCTAATTGCGCATTTCCTAGTACCGCATGTAGACCCAAGACACTCACTTTATTTGCCTTGCTTACGGAACATTATTTGGTACCTCAGCCTTGTGATACTTTGTGTCAAAACTGACGAGTCAGACCTTCATTTGCATAAAATGACTAGCCAGTAATACAACCTCTTCTCATATCCTCACAAGAAGAACCGATAAATTATTATTCTATTGCACAGCTAAATAAGCAAATTGCTGTGCAATTAAGAAATTTGCTCTAGGCAGCTGGCTTATGTTATGCTGCGCCGAGTACCGTATTATTATTAGCAATTACGATTCACGTCTTGATACTTATAGAGCGCAGAAAGTACAGAATATTTATCCAATAATCTACGTGATGGAGCGATGAGTCCAGAATGCTTCTTTTCAACTATTTAGAATTTACAGTTGCCCTATTTCTTGCAAGATTCGTGTTTGCGACTGAAAGCTCTGGCTCCACGCAAGTTAGTGATTCAAGAAAACCAACGAATTCGGATCTCCCACAGAAAAGAGTTGACAATGGTATCTGTAAATTCAGAGTTATCAATCACATAACGGATAAGCTTCCACAGCAATGTTTGAAAAATGCATGGAATGCGACGAGGGTGAAGGCTGCTTCAGGAATAGGAGGAAAAGAAGATGAATTGGGAAATATTACTGCTACAGTTCTTGAAATCACAAGCAGTGCTATAAAAGAAGTCATACAGGAACTGCCACTAAGCACAGCGACGGAAGCATCACAATCTCAGGAGTCAGTTCCAGGCCTCTCCGAAGATCAGTCTACTTTTCTATCTTTTGAAGAATGGAAGAAGCAAACCTTGGAGAAAGCTGGTCACAAGGAAAACAACAATGGCCAAAGGAAAATTCCGGATATCAAAAGACAGGAATCTGATGTCCATCAAAAGAAAATAGACACAATTGTCGACGAGAGAGTTATTGACCTCCAACTTTCTTCAGTTGAGCCTGGAATCAAAAGTATAAAGACTGAAACAACGCTGGTGGATGGAAATGCAGCAAAAATCTCACACAAAAAACAGGAAAAAGAAAGTTATAGGAGCAAAGATGCCGGGAAAACCTGCAAAGAACGCTTCTCGTATGCGTCCTTTGACGCAGGTGCTACAGTATTAAAAACACATCCTGGGGCTAAAAATGCAAAAAACGTTTTAATTGAAAACAAAGATTCATACATGTTATCAGAATGTTCCGTAGTGAATAAATTCATAATAATTGAACTTTCTGTAAGTTATCGTATTTCTGAATATTATTTAAACCTTGACTGACAAATTGATAGGAAGATATATGGATTGACACAGTTGTTTTGGCCAACTATGAGTTTTTCTCTAGTATGATTCGGACCTTCCGTGTTAGTGTCTCAGATCGTTATCCTATTAAGATGGATAAATGGAAGGAAGTTGGTACATATGAAGCTCGAAACTCGAGAGAAATACAAGCCTTTTTAGTTGAGAATCCCCAGATATGGGCGCGCTACATACGCTTGGAATTTCTTGACCATTATGGGACTGAGTATTATTGTCCTTTAAGTCTAGTGAGGGTACACGGAACAAGAATGTTGGAGAGCTGGAAAGAGACAGAGGCAGCTAGTGAGGGTGAAGATGAAGACATAGATGAGAGTTTGAACACTGAAGTGGCTAACGAACTTGCGGGGGAAACAATATCAGAAGTAAAGGAAAATAAACATGATATAGGAGTCAATGACGGCGAAGCAATACAGGAATCTAGTGCTAAAGACTCTGCTAAATCTGACTCAGATTATGTGATAGTAGATAAGACTTCCTGGAAGGACCCTGGATTTTATATCTTTAATGCAGGTCATACACCTCCATTGGATGGTGTTTGTTCATTGAACGAGCTAAATTCACAGCCAATTGTTGTTGATGTTATCGAAACTATCACTATTAATTCTACGAATGAATCAATGTTTACAGGAAACAAAACGTTACTTCCAGAAATAGGTATTGAATCTCTACCTTTAATCAAAGACCCACTATCAAAGAATAATTTGGGTATTTTAAACCAACCTTCTTCTTCCAGCTTGACTGAACCAAATCTATCAGCTCCATCCTCTTCTGAAATATCAAGGAATTCGCATATATCTCAAGAGAAGCCTTCTCATCCAGCCAGTAGTAATAGCCATAATACCTTAAATGCTTCTACAATTCCTAAAGATAAAACACCAACCCAAACAACATCTTCCTCCTCGCCGTTGCCAACAATTCAAGAATCATTTTTCAAAGCTGTATCTCGACGCTTAACTTTACTCGAATCAAATAGTACCCTATCTTTGGCTTATATTTCAGAAGTTACTTTACATCTCCATCAAGCCTTTTCGGCCTTATCAAGAAATATAACTCGTGCACAGCTCACCAAGACAACTGTGTTTCTCGATGCAATTAATAGTACTGTACTCTCTGAATTACGAAGATATAGACAGCAGTACGATGAAATATGGCAGAGTACGGTCATAAGTCTCGAAAACCAGAAAGATGAGAGTCGTCGACAGACATTAGCGGTCAGTGAGCGCTTAAATATTTTAGCTCAGGAAGTAGTTTGGCAAAGAAGAATGAGTATGGTACAAAGTGTTCTCTTACTTCTCTGTCTTGGAATGGTGATATTTTCGCGAGTTTCGACATCCTCTGATCAGTTTTTCTTGAGGCCACGCTCCAGAGTTTCGACAAACTCGCGGCAATTTAACGACGGCTTCTTGAGTGATCCAGAAACTCCCGTTCCTTGGCTTGATACCCCAAATCGAACTCCTATTCTACTATAATTTTCTAGCTTGTACCTTCCCCATCGGAGCGGGATACTTATATGGGGCGATCAGTAGCTCCTTGTTCAGGACAACGCGTAGTTATGTTTGTTACGTCTGCTATTTTGGTAGGCGCAAAGATATATTCACACTAAAGCCGACTAAATATCGGTTAGATTTTGATGAGGTATAATAATTAAAAACTTTGGGGTAATACTTTTAGTGTGCAATTAGCGTCTGGCGTTCTGGTGATGTTCAGAACCCTGAAAACAGAAAATGATGAAAAATTGATGAATAATTTAGTCACATGATAGTTAATGAATATTTACGAGCTTAAACTAATAGAATTTACCCTCATGATATTATTTATGTTAATGAGCGAATTTTTCCATCTTATATATAATATATAATTCTTATAAATACTGGCAGTATGTGCAATATAGTGCATTGAAAGCTCAATGATAAAGCAAGATAAATCAACATGTATTATTAAAAAATAGAGAGAACGTAAAAAGATCAATCCACCCATTAATGTTCCAATAAGATGATCAAAATACCTCTGTCCAAACAATAGGTATTGCGAAAAAAATATATGCCCTCAAAATTCAAATATCTTACATAATTCGAAGCAAAATACATAAATTATAGAACCTTGCTTAAAAGGGACTATCTTGTTTAATCTATGAAGATATTAGCCAGTTTTCAAAGAAGAGTAGGAAAAAAACCGAACATGAGGTGCAATCATAGTGATTTTCAAGAATTCCAAGTGCCCATGAATCAGGTAAGTAGACATCATAGGCGTCTCTTTGTGCTAAGCTTGTACCTCGGTCATACTGAGAGCGGCGTCGCCGCTGCTCATCACGCATCTGAGCTCCAGCGTTAGGTGCGAACAACCCTGATAGAATTAGACTCTACATCAGATATTAAGACGGAAGGAACTGACCAACGTGCTCTGCATTTTCACATGATCTCCTGAGTTTTGACGGGTTGTCTGAAGCTGGAAAAGGTTCTTCTTGACCTGCTCGACCAAGAGGGTCTTGAAAAGTGTAGAATAACTTATAAATTAATTAATTTCTTTTAGGAACCAATTTTAACGTACCTTCGGTCGAAAGATTGGCAACTCTAGCATAACACAACTATTTCTGAATTTTTGAATCAAGCAGTCCCGGCCTTGAATTGCTACCAGATCTAAGTAATTTGAATTTTAGAAAAGGAAATAAACCTACTAGCGTAGGAAACCTCAGCAATTTTTTGGGATCTAAAACGATACCTTGAAAATCTTATTAGCAGTGAATTCTTTAATTATAGAAGAATTTGACTTGCCACTTCTGATTTGCTCGAGCATTTATAAACTTAATAGTTATCAGTATAGATTCTAGAAAGGATCTATAAGAAATACTTCTATAATATGAAGAGGCTAGAGATGTTAGATAATGCTAGTCCCAACTTAGGATGAAGAGCCTACGTCAAGAAAATTAACGAAAGCGTATCCAACATTACAGTCATTACTAAAGTCGATGCGTAGGTATGCGAAGTCGTACTTTCCATGTGAGGTCTCATCAAGAATTGACTTCAGTGTACACTGGTCAATTTTGTTGGGAATATTTCGTAACATTATCTCAAATTTATTAGCTGTTAGTAAGATAAGTGATAGGCCTCTTACAGTAGTTCTCACATCGACACCTTCTCGAATTCGATTGATGTCAACCATGTTATGAGTTCCATTGCTTTGGCGATTCTTTCTGGATATATAAGGAGGTGCCTTGGGGCTATTTCTGCGGGATCCTGAGTTATATCTATTTGCTGAAGAATCTAGTTTATATCGTTTAACTAAGTCGGAATCATTTGACTGAGGTGTGAAAGGGGTCAATTGGTTTGAATTGGAGAGATTACTGTCAGAAGAAGTTTGCGGTCCAAGTGGAGTCATAATTCTGCTCAGATTATTCAAGCCTGTGAAGGAAGTAGGTAAACCAGATTTATCAGTGTCAGGAGAAATAGATGAGGTAGATATAACAGGAATATTACCCGGTGCAAAAATATATCCAGAATTAGCCCCCACATGAGAAATAGGTGAAGCGAAAGCAGAGGCCACTGGTGCATCATGTTGTACATACGGGAGCCGGCCCATAGTTAAGTTACTCATCATATCCTCAATAACTAAGGGTGTTCCATTTCCTTTATTTCGTGTTGGGGTCACGCATTGTTGATCAGGTGATTCTTCATAGACAAGATCAGGCTCATGAAGACATATATTGATGATAGCACATCCCTGTATAATTAGAGATTTATCTAGAGAGCTAAGTTGAGTGAGAGAAGACTTACTGCAACTACGCGACGATCAAGTCTACGAACAGCCGCCTTAGAGGAGAGACAGTCCTCAAACTCGGCGATAAGATGAAATATTCCGGCAGCTGTTGCAGGCATTTTTTGAGACGCAAAAAGCTTATGACCATCTTCTTCTAAAAGAGCTCGAACTCCCCTTTCTATCTGTTTACAATCGATACCATGAGGAAAATTGAGTCGAACAACCACCTGTCCTTCATGTTCAGACCGATTTACTTTTACGCCGGGTGAAGAAATCTGAAAATATAAGTAATTGAATTGAGTTAATATCTTAGAAATACTACCTCAATCCATTCCCTAAGTGAAACATATTGTGTCGATACCTCTGGACATTCTTTGGAAATCATTTCGTATGTCGTAATTGCGTCTCGAATGTTAGAGCAACGAACCCAACAGTCGGTAAACACGCCTATTATACGATGGGTTCCTTTGTAATAAGGTCGAACTTTCTGGTATTGTTAGTAATCTCCACAAAGTAGGGGTTATGAGCTAAGCTCCATGCTCAAAGTAAATAACCGTTAGTGCATTTTCAATAGCATGTACTGCATTACAACCATCACCACCAATAACTTTGATGTTTCTGGACTGTGAAGTATTTGTTGTGAAGGATCCAAAATCTTCGATGCCTTCATTTGCCTCGATTATCTGTTCTAAGTGCTGGGTAGTGCCTGGAATAGGAAATTTTGTCTTCATAAATGAGTTTATTGGTGGAAGTTTTGGAAGAAATGGTAATGCCGTTGCAGACAAACTTGTGTGAGAAATAAAGGGGTCAACACAGTCGTCTTTAGATGTAGAGGTGTAATCAGACATTATGATGAGTATCTTAAGAAAAAGTTTATATCAGCAGCATACTCGACTCTGAAGATAACAAATTTTCAAATGGGAGCGTACCTTCAATAACTTGCAAAATAAAGAGAAGGAAACCCAAAGGATATATTGGAAGGAATATCTCAAAAATTGGACAAAAACGGGTTGGAGAGGTTGACTTTTATCAAAATTGAAAAATAAGAAGTTATGATGACAGTAACAAGAATAAGATTGTACCTAGAGAAGATGGACACTAGTAGACAACAAATGAAAAAAAAAATTACGATTTGATGAGAATAATTTGCTCATGAGGAAGGAGCTTCTGTTGTCTACCTAGGTACATCTGCATAACAAGTCAAAACCATAGAGTAATTTGGATAAGTCAAAATCTTCTGAAGCCTTTGAAAGCATGCTTACCTAAGCGAAAAACATTATTTATTCGAATTTATAAATACATAAAAATTCTGAATGTGCCAGCTTTTTATGCCTCTTCTCTGGCTGCACAGGATTTTGCAAAAAAAAAAAATACGAGCCAAAATGAGTTCTTAGCCGATATAAATAGATGTCAAACCTTTCACTAGAAAGCTGAAATTAAGCTTTGGGATTGAGTTTGTATAATATATTAAGAAGTGAAAATGAATTATAATTCTATCTGAAAAAAAATTTGTCTGCTTTTTTATGGCAACTTAGTTGCTTTCTATAGGACCAAAAAAATGGTAAAGAATTATAAGTTATGATTCACGATGAATACTTTTCCATCAAGAAAATCTCACTAACTGAATATCATTTGAAATCCAAAATAAAAACTAATTTTTGGCCTTAATGCAAACCAAATTTTAATGTAAATAAAGTATGCGGAAATACATTTGGTAAAAGTACGTTGAGAAAATTGAGTATTAGAAAATAGAAAATAGGAAATAAGAAATATTTGAGGTTTTATTAAATTTTCACCATCATTTCAAAAGTCATGAATAAGTACAACAACAAATATTTTTAACGACATGAATCTCGTCATGATCAAAAACATGGTTTTGTCTGAAAAAAAGATTGTTTGATTTTATTAGCACAACCTTAGCTTCAGTATAAGCTATACTGTTTATGTTGCGATAATGCAAAGTTACTTGAAACGCAAGCAGAGTAAAAAATAGATTGAATATACCAGCACACTCGTGAGGTGAAATTCCAATTACCACCAGAATTAGCCAATATGTTTGTGAATTTGGTGTTTTGGCTTATCTTTTGTTGGTGGTAATTAGGAATAACAAGTTTTGAACAATTAGTACTTCAGAGGTTTGGATGAAAATAAGAAATACCAGTCATCCCTAAGCCATATTTATTTTATCATTTAACGCCAAGTAGGCTCACGGCCTAATACCGGTTAGCATGTACTATTGCAATCATTGTTAGAGTGATTCTCTTCATCCATGTCGCTTTCATTGAATTCTTCGGGAAGTAAGTCTGCTTGGGGCATCACGACCTGTGACCGCTTTGATACAGCGAAAATTTTAATCACTGCTTTCGGCTTTGGATTAGAGCGGATTTTTGTTGCAGCAGATAATTGCCCTCGCTCTGAATTGCTTGCGGGTTTGTGGATACGATTAATTACATCCACGATCTCGGACACATCGCGTTTTTTTATCGCGGGCCCGAGGCACTATACATATTTTATGTGCCGAGAATAGGTGCTGAGTAATTTACTAAATTTTTTGAGATCACGTTTTAGTACTTAATTTTGCAATAATGTGTTTTGTATTGATTTTCTTTATTTGCATCCTTACGCAACAGATCTGATGAAGAAATACTTTAGGTGTCACACCATCACGAGTATTGGTTGCTCTGGCGACGGCTTATGATACAATTTTGAGAATCAGTCATAACATGTTACTACCCTATGATCTGGATGTATTATATAGGATGCAATCACTGTGGGTACCATTGCAAACAGCTGGATTCAATCAACTCTACAAGGACTTCGAAAATCACCATCACTGCATTAATAGTAGAAAATGGCTGAATCCACCTGAGGCGATTTTAACGCCATAATTTAGATTGCAATGACTACTGGGCGAGTTACTGAAGCGCCCAAACTGAGAGGAATTTAGAAGATGGCTTGAACTAACTCGAGCTTAAAAAAATATGAATATAAACGATTTACTGAACTCACTAGGCAAGTTACATGCATATGATATTGAGTGGTCTCAGGGCGAGCTCATTTGAGACATCATAATTTCATACATAAGAATAGCAAATAGCATTAGAAGAAGGGGGAGGTCAGTTAGTTAAAGAAAAGGGACCTTTATTGTTCGGTTGTTCGACTAGGAAAGTTTATGTTCAGATTGGATACAAACTGGCTTGACTAAGGCAAAGAAAGTACTCCGGTATGGCACAGATGACTAATACTACCTCGGCAAACGATTTCATTTTGTTCGACAAGGATATTGAGCTACAATTCCCATTCATAAATATTAGTGCCTGTCCACAATTTAACAGAGCCCAATCGCTTCTCTGACTAGTCTTAAATTCTGATGTCCCGTTGCGTATGCTTTTTCAAGACCTCGTGCTGCAATCTTATTTAAATAATCATGATCTGCTATTAGTTTATTGTACTGCTCCCTGATAGGTAGTAGTTTTTCTTCTACATTTTGTGATAAGAGATTCTTAAGTTCTCGTAAATTTATGCCCTCCATACTCTCGGCTAATTCCTTGGGCGCCCGGCCTAACGTGTCAAATGCACTGAGGATAGTTAAAAGATTGGCGACCCCAGGTCGATTTTCTGGGTCCCAACTGACTCGATTATCGGAGTCAGTTATTGCACTCGAAAACTTGGCTCTTATTTCTTCTTTTGTATCTGTTATCAATATTCGACTGTTTTTAGGTCCCGAAGATTTCGACATTTTCACTTCTTGATTTGTTAGCGACTTTATACGCCTTGAGGGAGCTGACGACCATTGTCAGTTGGGTTATATTAAAAGTATTTACTGGTAGCAGGAGATTACAAAGAAGAGTTTCAGGCTTGACAAAAACTGGTGAATAAGTGGAGTTAAAATTTGTAACACATTCGCGTGCAAATTCTAGATGTTGTGCCTGATCAGCGCCGACGGGCACATGTGTGGCTCTGTGGAGGACCTATCAATATACAGCTATTCACATAGAGATAATGATTAGGGTGAACTCTACCTATGAATAAGTATATCTGCTGCTTGGAGCACTGGATATGATAACAGACCAAGCTTCGTCTTCGTCGAGCTAGTTGAATTCTCAAAAGAAGACTGTTTGAGGCCCATTTTACTCTATCAACGCTATTAGATTCCCACTCATGGATCTTTATTGGAAAACCCTAAAAACCAAATACTTAACTTACCTTCCACTGTGTCATTCTAGATAAATAGCCCAAACTTGCCGTACAACTCAAAATCCACATTAGTTCAGTTACCAATCCAAACTTTTAATTCTAAAATATTAGTTAATGCAGCTAATGGTTTGGATTTTGTATATTTTATTAGCATTCACATAAGTAAAAGGGATGCTGACCTCTGATTGCATGAAGATTGTACATCTCTCTTCATCCAAGCCTACCGCTAGCATACTAGCCAACGTTTGCATCCGGGCTTTCTTAAAATTTCCAGGTTCCTGCGGCATTGTAACTCATGATTGTCAGCTTGTCTGCTATCTGACGTCCTTAATTGGACTTTAAAAAATCAAAAAGGACCAATCCACGGTTATTTCCTCTATAGATTTTCAAACTAACATATCAGCGACGAACTCACGAGCATGCAAGTCTGCAACACTGAAGATTAATTTGGTGTCGCAATTTTCGGATTCTTGAAGTTTGACCCAATTAATCATTGCTCCTAGATAGTTTCCTAGATGAGGAATGCCAGTTGGTTGTATGGCAGAAAAGACAACTTTTTCGGTTCGAGGCATTTTCACCCTATTGGATGAAGTCTGGGAAACACATCTAAAGAATTTAGTGAGTGTCTTAGGTAAATTATATTTACGTGGTAGAGTTGGCCATCTTGAATCAATAATCAAGTGGTACATTCTCAGTTATTCAATTATCTAATTTGAACTATTATTGCATTTTGTATTAGATGCACCCATCATATCACGTGCTTTAACTAGTCGAGGATTGCCATTATTTACTCCTACCATACTCCCTGTATTGCCTTAATAATTGCTTTAGCGTCACATGCTTCAGCCACCCAAACCCCCACAACATCACAAATTCCCGGAAATAATACCCTCAGCACTACCTTTACGTCACAAAATAGTTTCGCAGCTCTAACTGACGATGCCACACAGCACTGCCAGAATACCATCATGAGAACCTCATGAGTTTTATAAACCAAAATATTAAAATACTCTCCGTCAACGTGGGCCGTAGCTCTACTGCACACACCATCTCGCTTGAAACTGCCTTCCGCTCTAACATAGACATTATACTAATACAAGAACCCTACATTTTTAGAGACCTAACACGTCGAATCACATGTACA
>MCFK01005274.1:0-11204 GCA_003610855.1 Erysiphe neolycopersici | reverse complement strand
CCATTTAATCAAGTTCAATGGCCACCCTTGTGTCCGTAGTCTATGTAGAAGTCTATTTCGTAATACTCCATCAAAAGCACCTTTTACGTCTACAGTCACAACGCCTGCGACACTTCCTAAAGTAAGTGCGTCCTTCACATCACATAATAGAGCTGTTGTTAGATCGGTTGCAGATCGTTTACTGATAGCACTACATTGGTCCTTGGCAGTGATGTCATATTTTAAGGCCCAATAGGAAATCCGCTTTGCGATGGCACGTTCGAGCCCTTTACCCAAACAACTAAGAAGAGAGATTGGACGATACGATTTTGGGAGTGTGCGGTCTCGTTTCCCAGGCTTAGGTAGGATAACAATTTCTGCCCTTTTGAAAGTTCGGGGATGAAAACCCAATATAGCACATTTATTAAATAGGTTGGTGATACGACGCCCTAGAGTTGACCATGACATTCGAAGTATTGGGGCTGTAATTTCATCCTCCCCAGGGGACGTTGAGGTAACCTGACAAGTGGCCCGGAAAACCTCGTTTTCAGTAAATGGCTGCCATTGGATATTTCTGGATGCTACGGTTGGCGTATTTTCAGGAATATCTGTTGCTTCCATATGCCTGGAGAGAAGTACTCTATGTAGGAGTTCAGCCTTTTTTTTGGACAACAGACCACAGTATCCCCGTTAGGCTCCTTTAACGGAGGAGTGTTGTACTTTGGCGCAGTGTTATGCCATTTTACTATCTTGTAGACGTCGGGTATATTTTGTAGTTTTTCTACACGCGAATTCCAATAGACCTTTTTTGCCCGCCTGACAGCATTCCGGAGATCGCGCTTTTCGTCTTCAGAAAGCCCTGTTCGTCTCGCTAGTTACAATTCATATCTAATACAACAAAGATATTGTTTAGCTGATGGAATTAGTCCCAACAAAAACTGAGTTGATATGTCTTGGGTTTTTAGTCGAATACAGGGCTGTTCTTATATATGTAGCTTTGGAACATTATATGTAAATTAACTGTTTTTATCTTTTATAAACTTACATATACATTTCTTAAAATCAAATCAGAACGAAGTGAAATCGTTATTTCCATACTCAGTTAAATACATTTTCATTAGAGATATGCAGATTGTACTTTGAGACTATTTCTCTCCAACAAACACATAATCTATTTAACACAGCTGAAAGGTCCGCCACCTAAGAAAAGTATGAAACCCATCACCGAGGGACGGGAAGGAACGTTTATCGATTATTCCTATACTTACCATTTCTAACCTCGACTCAACATGTTTTTCAAATTTCTTTTTCTACTTCATTTTATCATTGGGTCTATTTATAATACTGACTAATATAAAAAAAAGATTTAGCTTTTCTGGGATTATTAAGTATGTATGTGAAATATATGTGATGTAAGCAATTTTTAGAAGGAATGGAATTAAATTGTCTGGTAATCTAATAATTGCTTAGCTGCAAGTCTTCGTAAAGATGCATGGATATGTATTTGACACGTGATGATATCTAACTGTTGTTTAATTTCTTCAATAAGTGATTCCCAAGAGATGATCAAAGAAGATTCCGCATCTGTAGTAGTAGTAGTTGCGGCGAGTTTTTTCATTCTAAAAAATCCATCAGAATTTTTTTGCCAATAGGCTAATGAAATATTTCCGCAAACAATAATTCGCCGAATGGCAATAAAAATAGATGCACTAGTTGGGCTATATTGTTTGATGAAATTTTGTTGATTAGTATATTGTTTTTGTAACGCTTTAAATCCTTTACTGGCCCACTCAAGTAAGGTATAAAATTCAGATCGGATTCCCGAATTATGAAGCTTGAGTTGGATTTCGGGTGAGAAGGGTAATTGAAGGAATGCCCTGGCGAAGTAGTCTTGTGTACGGCAAGGATCGGAGAAAAGATTTGGTTCCTCAACGGCAAAGAGAGAGTAATCATGAGTAAATGCCAATCGCAGCATATTATCAGGATCCATGGGATCATTTTTTGAGTTTGTGTCATGAAACACTAGTAAATTATGTATACAGTGCCATCCGAAATTTTTGGATAGATAGTAATTTGTGACTTGGTGTTTAAAAAGGGTATCCAGTGCAGCTAAAGGACAAAGAGAGCGGTCGTTGATGTCTGAAGATATAAATGCAGCAAGCTTTCGGATTTCATCATCATCATCGACTAGAAGGGTCATAAGTATGAAATTTAGTTCCAAAAGATGGCAATCAGTGACAAGATCTACATGGCCACGCCGGTAATATTGATAAAATTTCTGGATCGCCACAGTGACAGCATAACGAATTTCAAAATCCTATGATCATTAGAAATAAATAAATAAATAGAGAGCACTAAGGATTTACCTGATTCTCTTGACAGGCCCTTTTCATATTTTCAATCCAATGACATATTGCTGACTTTTTTTGATCATCTAATAGTACAGGACTACTAAGCTTATACAATAATATTAATCCACTGAATTTATAATATGAAATTAAGAGTCTAGGGCTCTTATTGGTTGTTAGAGCAATGAAACTCTCAAGTTTTTCAATGAGATGTTGAGCAGGCTTATTTCCTGTCTGAAATAACACATCATTAGACTCAATTATCTGAGGAACTATATCTATAATAGTACAAACTACATCTGAATCTTTTGTATTTTCTAGGATTTTTGCAAAAGATAAGAGAATGCAATTTAAAACATTCTCAGACGCGTTATACTTTAAAATGGGCAAAACACAATTAACTACAGATATAATTGTGTCAGAGCCTTGAGCTAGAGCTTGCTCCATTGTTTCAGAAATGCTGAGTTCATCGCTTAGAACAATAGTAGTGATAATTTTCTGCCTCAGTTTTGCTTGGGAATAGATGGGGGGCTCTGAGGAAGAATGAGAGGAAACAGTTGGCGCTTTGGTTAGAAGGTCCGAAGAGTAATGTAAGGTTCGAGTCTTCTCTAAAAGTCTAAAAATGTAATTTTGTCTCTGATTCATTGTCGTGAGATCAGAATGTCTCAAAATGTGAATAAACGCTGCATTTGCAAGTTCGATATACTCATTTTGGATAAAAGGATTATATGTATAGTGTTGTTGGCTGAGAATTAAGTGGACAACATCACTAAGTTTATCCAGCTCATATTTAGATACGTCAACTCGCTCTAGCATGATTAATTTTGCTGCAAGAATAGACCCATGCTGATGGTTAGTCGTGTTACCCGAGTTCTCAATTAGTCTTTTTACAGCTTCAAGTTCGGTCATTTGGTCCTGATGTACCATAATTGTTCTAGCACCTTGCTCTCGCAAATGCCATTCCCTAGATCCAAGAAGATTGGATACTATTTTTTGGAATTCGTTACGATATTCAAGGGGAATACCTGCGCGACGAATTATACTAAGAGCTGGAAGAACCGTATGATTCTTATTTTGACTATATAATTCCTTGTTTTCGTACTGTAGTAATTGCATTAGTATCCGAGGAAGTGCCGCATATTTCTCATACTGGATCTTGGTAGAGCTTCCATCCCAGTTAGTGTCAGATTCATCACTTTTGCTACTAGTACCAATTAAATTATCAATAATACTTCGTAAAAGAATCAATGCAGAATTCCTAATAGCCCATCTAGATAAGTTTAGCAGAGTAGTCTTACAAAGAAGCCATGTACGTACGCTGAAGAATTAAGACACATCCCAACTACTTCCAAACATTCCGAAATGTAAAGACCCACCTTAGTATTTGTAGTAACAGATTTGACAATATCTTTTAGTGAGTTAAGAGCATGAACCTGTGGAAGCTGTTCTTGGTCAAGTTCTGAATTTATTTCATTTCTTGCAATCTCAAGAAGCTTCTTTATTGTATTCTCAAAATCACTTCTTGATATTGCTGACATTATCCCTGTGATAATAGATGGAATGCCAGCAGATCGTCTTGTTGTAGAGACCTGTGTTTGTAAACAAATAAATGCACGCTATTTATATTAGTGAAAGTTTATTAAATTCCTAGAGGATTAATCCAGACCTCAAGCCAAATCTTTAAAGTATTCGATTGACAAGTATCAGCTATCTTGCAGCTAGCAGCAAAAGTTAAGGAAACTGTAGAAAAAGCTCCTCGATGTCTTAAGCATGATAATTTCTCGAATGAGAGGTTACCAATATCGGTGAAAATGTGTATGAATGGTTGAGAATGCTTAGTAGAACAACTTTGGCTTTTTCTCATAAGTGTTCTTAGAAGATTACTGACTCATTAGCCAAATTTACTTTTCATTATTCAGAATATACGAACCTAGATTCGTGAATAGCCCTAAAACTATAACTTAAGATATCCTTTGTGTCCACCGTTTCTGGTTCTTCTAAATCTTCCAGCAGAAGCCCCTCTGGAGAGTCATTACAAAGAATGGGTTTTACAACAGTCCAAATTCGAGAACAAAAATGGACACAATTATTTTGAAAGTCTAGCATTTGATTGATACCAGATGTTTGATTATTCAAATCAAGTAAATCAACAGTTGAATTTTCCCATATAAGGCTATAAATTGAGTCAATATTTTCCAAATCAAAAGAGAGGTCTTACTTAAGAGCAGCTAAGATTCCATGTAATGGCTCATCTTGAACCGCTTTTACTAGATTATTTTCTGCTAGGGAAATCTTCATGACTAGTTTATCTGCTAGATTTCTGAATATTTTGTTTCGTTCTTTCGGAGAGTCTTGTAGATAGTAATAGAGCTCATAAGATCGGGCAAGCCCGTCTGCATAATCGGCACGACCAGTTTTATTTGAAATTTCTTCAATACACTCGATGAAGTTCTCTAGAATTTTTAATGATCCACCGATATTTATTTGTTTTTCTTCTATGGAGCGCTTTGATAAATCATCTTGAAAGTTTGATGACCAATAACAAACTTCAGGGATGAATATATGTTTCCATATCTTATTTTCAGGTATTGAAGATTCTGCTGATCTATGAAATTGAAAAGTAGATGCCATCTTTAAGATATTACTTGCAAGAGCTCGAACATCTTCAAATGGATCCACAAGTAGATCTATCAAAAGTTTTAGTGTCTCTGGGATAAAAAAATCGATAGTAAATGGCCAAATAGTTTGACTAGTGGTTTTTTTAGCTGAAGGTTTTCGGGATTTTGACTCAGTTATTCCAGAAGATAGCCAAATATTAATTGCTTTGAGTGAGGTTATATGACGCTGATATGATGCCGTTGGTATTAGTTCTCCAATTAAGAATTCCAGCATCCATTCAATGAAAGACCTCTGAGACTGAAGTAAATCCATTGTTTTTCGTAATAAGTTTTCTGCTTGAGCTACCTGCATTACATCGGATCTATTGCCATTGTGAAGCTGGAATTTTATACTGTTTATTTCTTTTACAAGAAATGCAGAGGAGCCCCTAAGCCTTTCTATCAGCTGTTTTGTAGTGCTAAGGATTTCATTCCTAAATTTGATATCTGTATCAGAAAAGAGAATATGAAGCTTAGATTTAATTATCCGGATTGTGGTAGGACTGAATGGCCTGAGAGGAGTAGAAGATGAAACCAAAATAGAAAATGAAATTGAACGAACAAGGTCATCTGCATGAGCCAGAAAACCATCAATTAACGATTCTTTAATAATTATGGCCTTAGGAAGTTTGTTTGGGACTCTATAAAATTCAAACTGTGCTAAGAAGTTTAGCCAAAGAAGTCCTACGACAATGAAACATATACTTACCTTCTTCATCGATTAGGCCCGTCTTTTTTCCGATCTCAAAAGCAACGAGCTTAAGAATTATCTGAGGCTCAATTGCTCTACTTTGAAGTTGATTGCCTATATCTTGCTTGTTTAGATCTTCCAAGAAATCTAATGAGTTTTGCCTATCTAGATTAAAAAGTGGTGGCAATATATAATTTTTTATATCTTCTATAATACCGGGCTTATTTTCTATAGCCTTGACAATCCAAACTTGCCATGGTGTGATTTGGACTTCATTCTGAAAAGGCTTCTGCGTACAGTCCCTTGTTTGTCGAAAGATTGCGACAAGAAATTTGCCAGCTATTGGGGAAATTTCAGAGTATGTCAATAGCTCGAATATTTTCTCAAAAAATAAGTCTATCCATGAAATTTTATTATCATTGATGGGAGAAAACTTTTTTGATCGATCGCGAGAAATAGTCTCGAAAGCTTCCACAAGCTCATGAATTGAAACTGTACCATTACTTAGAAAATATTCCAGAGACTTGACAGCCGGTTTTATTAACGGTTTCGATGACTTATAACAAATTATAGATATACTCCTGTCAAGAATAGTCTTTTTTATGTTGTTCACAATTATCCTGCTCGGATTGCACGCAATTAACGTAGAAACCAAATCCAGCACTCTACGCATACACCGATTTTTATTCTTCTCATTGAATTCAAGAAAGAAGGAATAAATTTCCAGACAAATCTTATCCGAAAAAGCAAATTCCCGAATTTGGAGTGATTTTGAGCCACTACATTGTTCAATAAAATGACAAAACTTCATACAGACACCTTCTGAGGCATCTAATGATGAAAGAAGTATATCTAGAATTTTCTTATATAGTTTTTGAGCTATTCTGAGGTATATTAGGATAAAATTGGTTTCCGCATGAAATTATTTTGTCTTACTGCGACTGTTGTTGACTGGGTTGATCCTCGAGCCATATAAGCCAAGCTTTATAATCCAATGAATATAATAAATCTTCTTCCATGCCTTTAGAGTAAATTGTTGTGGTACAAATGAATGGTTGGAAACCTAAATAGAGTTAAAAGGTTGAAGGTTCGTTCTAAATCGTCAAAACCTAGAGCTCCACTCCCAAGTGGATAGAGAAATAATATGGATACTTAAAAAAAGACTTTACAAATTGATGAACTGCATATGGTAAGCTATTAGGAGCAAAAGAGTTTTCCAAAAATCTAGTAACTGTTCTAGAATTCAAATAAGATGTTGCCGACCAATGTAATCCACACTCCAGGTTTAAGACCTAAATAAATATTGAAATTTCAGATGATTGTATCTATAAAGTGGCAATTGGACTAGATTAATATCTATCAGAAGGTTCATCAATTTGTTTACATGAATATCGTAAGTTCTGTTATATATGTGAGTTATGCTTATGTAGCCAACTGATGAAAAGTCTAAATGCGAAACATTGAAGTATTTGGATCATAGGTAAATCTAATCTACAATGTATTCGCGTGTTACTTTTTCCGAGTTGGGCTTACATTAATTAAATGTAATAGACCACGTGATTAAGTGGGCCTATGGTTGATAAAGAGTAAAAGTCTTACAACTCTGCATGGATCTACTTACTTCAAGCATGACGAGGTAAAAGGTCCAAGGTTGAAGCATTGCAGTGAAAGTCAGACTAACCCACCAGTACATTAAAGCAATCAGTCTTTTTATATATATTTATAAATATATATGTACATAAACAATTATAGATATAAGTCGTTGCTACATTAATCATGTCCATTTGGGATAAACTTAGTGGGCGCAAAACATCTTCACCAAAAAGCTCAAACTATGAAAATAGCAGTAGCAACTCATCTTTCGCTGACTCAATTCAAAACACATCATCATTCGATCCTCAGTCTACTCAAGATGTCTCTTCGATTCTCACTAGCTCCTCATTTGCCGACCCTTCACAGTTGCATCCTCTTGCAGGACTGAACCAGCAAACACTTGATTACTTATCTTTAGAAGACTCTGCCCTGTCTGACTTACCGGGATCTCAGTCAGCATTACCCTCAAGAGGATGGTCAGATGATTTATGCTATGGAACCGGCGTTACTTACTTAACAGCGTTAACAGTAGGTGGTGCATGGGGATTACAAGAAGGCCTTAGGAGATCAGTTGGACAACCACCAAAATTACGGCTCAATTCAGCTCTCAACGCAATCACTCGAAGAGGACCCTTTCTGGGAAACTCAGCTGGTGTAATAGCACTAGTGTATAATGGAATTAACTCGTTTATTGGAAATTTCCGTGGAAAGCATGATTCGGTGAACAGTGTTGTAGCTGGAGCTCTTAGTGGTATGGTCTTCAAAAGTACGAGAGGATTCCGGCCCATGATGATCTCAGGAAGCATCGTAGCTACTGTGGCTGGCGCATGGGCTGTAAGCAAACTAACTCTTTAGTTGATAAAGATTACTTAACTAATATGTTTTAACTTTATTAGATCACTAGGAAAGCATTTTGTTGAAAGGTTGCGTTCTCTCAAAGCCCACTGTCAAAAATCCAGTCTTTCTCTCTTTCATTGCCTTTTTTTTGCAAGGGTTAATATCTTTGCTATAAGGCCAAGGAGAAGAATATTATGCTCGTTCGTACCATATCACTGATTTGAAAGACGGGATATTTGTTAATTCTATGTACACTACAGCTAATGATTATATTTTTTATGATTCTAGAGATGCTTCAACCGGTGGGTGCGCAGACTTTTTGTAAGACAGGCCCTTATAAAGTCTTCTTTCAAACAGATGCTTGTATTTTCCATTCCAACTTCCTTAGCGTTCATGGCTCTACTTAATGGAGGTCTTGATTCTCTGCAAGTATAGGAAAGAAATAAGAATAAACGAGCGTTGAGGAAGAGCCTGAGCTGAGAGTTGGTTCTTTGTCACTGTGTCTTGTCCTCTATTGTGAATTCGTCCGTTTCTGTTGTTGGCGAACCAAGTGCAGCCAATGTCTTTCAATAAAGAAAGCCCAAAGTCTAGTTTCGGGCCAGCTTCAACGTCTTTTATGCTTGTTTTTGCTTTCTCTCACAGATAATGATAGAGTTATGTACTGATGCATTCAGTGTGCATTTTATTTAAAGACAGCGAGATCAAGTCAACGTGAAGTAATCCAATTTCCTGAGCATTATACCTATTTCATTGGCTCTTTTCTAGTATACAGCACACGTATTATTTGCAGTAGTTACGAAGACTTTCTGCTATTTCTTCAATCCCAGTTTAGAAAGATCGATTCTGTCCCCCCCCCTATCCCCCTACCCCACAGAGACATTGAAGCCTCGCACCTTTCTCTGACAGTCCATTATTCTTGTATCAAGAATGTGTCTCTACCGTGGACTCATTGTCAAGGAGAGGAAAGTTGTTCGTACACATCGAATGGTACGTCAGTATCTCCTATTTTGTCCTTTGTTGTGCTTTTTTCATCAACGCATAAAGACATCACATCATTCTTTGTCCCTACTCATACGATTGTGGCGAAGATATGACGACTATTTATTATGTCTTCTCCACCGCAATTTCTTAATTGTTGGGGAAGAAGCAATAAATCCCGATATCCTTTTCTTCCTACTTATAGCATCAAAATTTTTGTCATGTCACTCTTCGACTATTTCCAGTACGCACCAACATACGCTCATACCGGCACACAAATATTTGTACTTAAATCCTGCCCCTTGATTTGGAAATCTGAATAAACTTTCTACTCAGGTTGAGCTCTGTATGTAATGAACGCTAATGTAATTTATTTTAGGCACCTCGAGTAGTTCACTTGCAGCCCGTCTGCGCCTATCCAGGTTTTCTCTATCTAGATCCTGTCACTCAACTGTCATCTAATACTACCTCGACTAATCCAGTCGATCAAGACTCAACGAATCAGGCGCCAAGTAAACCTATTCCCTCTCGCCCGACTGCTGCAAACATGTGCGGTTCAAATGCAGTCCGTGAAAGACAGTTAGCTATAGCAAAGAGTCTGAAGATGGCAGATGCACAGGCGCACGAAATGAAACCATATAACCAGGAGCCTAACACGATGTACTGGTTCAGAGAAAAAAATGGAGAATACGTTCAACACCCATATCGAACAATTGACGGTGGGGATCTTGGAAGAATCCGATGGTACAGGCATAAGGACTTATTTTACGCTACAGCAGTCTAACCGAAGAAAATTGTGAGAGTCAGACTGGAAAAAAAAAGTTGTACCTGATTCCTCAGATTTAAAAAGCTAGTTGGTAACTACAAAAATATATAACGGTTGTGTATTTATTCCCAAGGACGGTACATCCCAGTTTACACAAAATTCCTTCAAGATATAAATATTCTTATCAATGAGCCACTTTATTGCTATGGATAATGTAATCCAAGTTTACAAAATAGAAATTTGCTCTCGAACAACATCTATCACTACAGTATTTTAAGACTTTCATGATACCATTATATTTTTTTTATAGACCAGAAGAATAGAAGATATAGTTGTGAATACAGTTGAGCCAACGAAGCATAAATGGGCTCAGCCACAGTCACGAACCCATTATATCACCAGCCCCCACCCTCTCCCTGTTTTGCCTTTTAGTTTTCTACATGAACGTCTTTTTGGCCCCTAGAGAGCACCTTCATCTTCTACAACTCCGTCTCCTTTCCCATAGGTTGTTTCAAATTTATCAAGCGCTTCGTTTTCCTCTAAAGCTTCTCATTATGCGCCGGCCATAGCTACTGCCGCAAAATCTTGCGCCCCTCTAATTCTATTCAAAAACATTTCTGCTCGTTTCTCCGGAGTCGACAGTTGTTCTTTATTATTTATCACTACTAGCTGAATAGGCCCCAAGTTAATTGTAGCCGTGTTCCAAGAAAAATGATCTTAGGCCAGAAATAGAAATAGTACTATCCCGATTGATGATGGCTAGTTGCGCTGAAGGTAGCATATCTCACTTATCAAATTGTGCAAAAGAGATAAAAGCACGCAGGTAAGCTAGCTAATACCTTTTGGTTCATTCTATTAATAGCGCCATCGGACTCTGGATTAAACGACGATGAAAACGTTGATCGAGGTTGGCTAGCTTACATAAACGCCACTAAAAATCAGGTGCTTCGAAAATGTTCGCTGATTATCTCATACACTTTCGTATAACGACATAAAATTCATATGGTCACCCAAAATGCCATGATTCCATAATAAGATTATATTTACAGCGGAAAATAATGTAAGAATTTAACTATCATTTACTTTAGCCTTGCGATCCATTTATCCCTTAATAGTTGAAATCTCCTCTCCCTCAGTCTTGGGTGGTCTTTAAACTTTGGAAAGTCCTGAGTTCGACGGGAGAGTGTTTCAGGTCTTGATGCCAGTTTCCATTCATTCCCCTTCACTTTATCTCCTCTAGATTCATTCCTATCATCAACACCTTTACAAACTTACTCCCTCTGTAAACACAAGTTTTCTTCGTTCTCCTCCTTAATCATTGAACTCCAGACAAGCCTGTTAGGGGCTACGCCCTA
>MCFK01005272.1:0-12528 GCA_003610855.1 Erysiphe neolycopersici | reverse complement strand
AACAAGCTAGCGAAACCTGACACTTTCTCAAAGTGTTCGTGATTTACTAAGTAATGCGGCTAATGCAAGAATAGCTTTCTTAAATCCCAATAGCAATAGAGCCATCTGAAATTAAGTAGCTTGAATTTAAATAGAAGAGAAAAATCCGCTCGTATTAATTTAAATGAATGCTTTAATGACATCGAGGCTATAATGGAGCCATTGCATCGGACAACGACGATTTCTGGGGAGGAGGCAATAAATGATAAGGTCAAAAGGGCTCTGGATGAAGCTACGACTTTGACCTTTAAATTTATGTGTTATAAATTGCAACTTTAGTCATTTATATTGGTTATTGTTGACTGTTTAATTTTGTACATTCCATAATGGAGACGTCAAAAGTGGGGGTAGCCGAAATTCATGTAGGCGAACATGCTTAATAAGGTCAAGGTTATCTCGTTGCAACCTCGCTATGATTGGATAGAATATATAATCCTCTGTAGACCCTTGACAATGAACAAGTCCCAAGGTCAAACTATTTAGAAAACAATGAGTCAAGAAAAGAAAGCAAATTTTGAAGGATGAATCGCCGAACATACCATCGATTCAATGCTGTCAGAATTTTTCTCTCGTCCGTGTGTCTTCCAATATGTTAATCATGTTCCCACCCTATCTCTATATTTTTAGAGGTACTATAAGATGTCTCCTGTTGCCTTGTACGTTTGTTTCCAAATGAATCTCTAATTAAGTGCTATCTTAATTAAGTTCTTTCCACATTTTTTCTTTAGTCAGCCAGCACCTGCGGCACTCAAGCATCAATTTATAAAGGAATATTATTGAAGAGTGAATGGGTCTGCGGGTATGGCGACTTTTCTCCACTTTATTTATACCCTGAGAGTCTTCCCGCCCTTCGCTGTGGCTGTCGCTGTCGCTGTCGCTCAGGGAAGGGAAGGGAGTAGCCGTAGCTAACGTCATGGGACCTCATCCATGTCACACTAGCCCGAACAGGTAAAGTGGATTTAAAGACGCCAATCAGTTGAGCTGTCGGTTGTAAGCACAGCTAGAACATCTAACCCAAGGGAAGGCAAATATCATGCTCTGAGCGAAGGCCTACAAACTACAAATACTCTCTCTCTCTCTATTTTTGCTTTATAGCGATAACTTAACTGATTGGCGTCTTAATATCCACTTTACCTGTTCAGGCTAGTGCGACATGGATAGGGGTCTGTCTCATGGGTAAGTTATTCAGTGATTTGGACAAAAAGAAATGAGCACTAGTAAATAAATGAATGCATGACCGGATTCCAGTTGTAAGTACCAACAAGCTGGAGACTCCTTTGACGGACTGAGCAGCTTACTCCAAATATTGATTTGGATGTCGGAGTCTAAATTTAGGACATACTTGCTTCTATGATTGGATTTGAACTATTTTCTGCGAGCAATCTTTCTAGTTTTGGTTTCTATTATTAACGTATAGATACGTGAGCCATTGATACAAACCTGTATATTCCAAGCTTCTCGTGGCTGCCTATGCTTGGCTGCTTCATCTGCCTTTTCGAATTGTATATCTGTATATTAGCAAACTACTAGCTTCTGTCAAGTAAATACTTTTAACGGGAGTTACGGCTCAATGTAGATGATATAATTCAAAAGTAGCAGTAGCAGTAGCAGATGATGTGAAATTTAGCTTATAGTAAAACTACGTCAAGCTATTCCAGCTATCATCACCTATCTATCCCTGTAGTATTTTCTTGGTATTATCTACTTCTCGATCTCGCCAAAGTCTAATATATTTTTTTAAAAAAAATTCCACCTCATCAAAAGTGTTTAAAACTATCTAAGAATAGTGGTAAGTGACGTTTTGAATCGTCCAAAGTGGAACCAATGAAAAGCATCAGTTAACAGCGTATGTGACTCCCTACTGATGCGTCTCTGGTCAACATGCAATACAAGAGAGTTGACTAACTCTCTTTCTTTGGAGGAAGTCCCAAAACCAAGATCAGAGCTACAAGCTCATCAACTGTAAGGTTATCCTCAATTTCTAATCTATTCATTTCTCTCGAGAAACGCATCATTTAAAAAGTTTTGAGGTCAAATTAGGTAAGATAAGATACTACTTATGGTATTTAAAAGTTTATTTTGAGCAGAAAACAAGTGGTTTGAAGAATGATGAGGAAGCCAGATACCTATATAGCTTCTAGCATTGATCAAAATGCTTTTTATATCTTGAAACTGGACTCTGGAGTTAACAGCTTTTTTATTTCAGCTATCATTAATAAATTTGAGCATAATTTAATGAGTAAGATCAGTCAAGACTTGAGTTGAGGCTTAGCAACTCGCGATGACTCTCAATGAGAAAACGAGTTGTCACATTCTACGGACATTGGCGGCTATTTTTTCGACTTTCAATGTTATAAACACTCGAAATTGACAATTTTATGACGTATCAGAAACCTGTGATAGTTCTTCCTAGCCCATCCAAAGCGTCAGAGTCTGGTAAACCAATTTCTCTGTTAGCATGATGGGGAAAGTCTATATTCGCTTGTATTTATTTCTTAAATGGAAGAATACGGGCCCCTTTTGATTATTTCGAGCAATAGGATAACCAGCTAGTCTATATCTTATGATGTGAATTTCTTGTAAAAGAAAAAAGGGCAAGAAAAAGAGACAACTAGGCTGAATTAAGATCATTCGTGGCTTGTAATCATCACATACCCAGATTATAAAGTGAGTATCTAGTATAACAACATGTAGGCTTTCGCTTCATCTGAATGGAATTAATTCATTTGTCATGCAAAAATCCCTAAACTCCTAAATCCTAATTGATAAGTGACTATGGTCAGAACAACTCCCTGCTAGTGCTGCCATTTTAATGACGCGCTGTAGCAACAGAGCAGAACTCGTGGTTCCCGCCTTTAGTTAGTGTAAGCCCCGCTACCAATTCAAGGCCCACAAATTTCGTCAAGTTGAATGATAAACTGGAATTTAAACTGGGCATAGTTCGGTCAATGAAACAATCTGAGCTTCTATTATAATAAAAGATGACTCACTTTAGTTCATAACGTTTTGCCTAGTTCGTAGATTAAAGAAACAGTTGATAATGTATGTATGGTAGGGCTGACTAGGATGACCGGAGACCAGGGATTGACAGAAAGGCCCAAGAGCATTTCGGATGATCTTCGGCAATAAAACACGCTAGTGACTATAACTGCAACCTAACCATTCGTGTAAAGAGGGGTTAAAACCTAACATCTTCGGCTTGCGAGTTTCTGAGACTTTCATTTACAATCTGTTAAACTGAATATATTTTTTTCTAATTTTTGGGCTGGTGTGCGGCGAAAAGGTTATTTTTTTTTAATTTCATAGAGGTAATACTATTTCTACATTACTTTGATATTTTACATATATTCGGCACTTTTCTGCTGTTAGTTATCTTAACAAAGATATATAATATCAGAAAAATCTATTTGAATAAGATATCAACCCTTTTGCGTAATTTAAATATTGTCGCCGATAACTTCCTTAAATCATTTCCAAATGCATCAGTCACACAAACCACATGCTCATGTGAAAAACATATCAATTGAGGAAAGAAGATCTCAAAATCAGTCCTTTTATTCATATTCACCCCGAACTCCACGAACTCCTCGAACTCCACGGACACCACATAAGAACTATTTTTGCTCATACAAAAGCGACTCTAATACTTTTGAATATGATTCAACCCAGAAGTATCGCTACAAGGGCCAGCCTAAAAATATTGCGACATCTCCGGCTATGAATAGAAAGTCGCAGATCATTACTCCGCAGGACAGTTCCCAATCTTCGTCCTATTCTTCAAGGTCAGATTGTACTCCTATAGTTGCCGCTTATGCTGGCCCAACTTTCCATTCATCACCTGCTCCGTCAACTTTACCCATACCTAGGTTCTACACTAAATCTATCCCGGACTCTCCTAGTCTTAAATTAATCAACGACCACTCAAAAGTAAGCTCCTTCACCTGAGATATTTTCAGCTGACCAATTTTCAAAGGATTCTCTACTTAGGATCTTAATAAAACCCGAAAAAGAAGAAAAAGAAAATTCTAAAACTATCTCTCCTGCAACACAACTCTCATCTGAATCTATTTTACATCTAATATCTCCCCTCTATACTGGAAATTCTCCAAAAAATAGAACATACAACGATCTTGGACAAAATAATCATGCAAGGCCCCCAGCAAGTGCCATACTTTCAATGGAGCTGGGAGATGAAAATGACTCTAACACATCGTATGGAGCACCATTTTCGACGCCATTTTCAGAGCGAATAAGCGCTATGCGCTCAGATGGGATCTTAAGATCTAATTCTCCACAACAAACATCTAAAAAATACTCACATACTGCCAATGCAGAAGCGTTGAAAGCATACCTATTCTCAGGTCACTTAAGTTCCACTGTTCCCTCAGATTTCTCTGGAACTAGGTTTTGTAATTAGGATAGTAGATAAATACATCTAACTATTGATTTACAAGTATTATACTAGTTCAGGAAATATTACTTGAATACAATATGAAGGTTTTTTATAAAATCACTTCTTGACGCAGGCAGCTGTTTGGCTATGATGGAATGACAATGTTTAGACGACTATAGAATAAGAATCAATTTTCCTTACAACTCCCCCAAAGCTTGCTTCTCTAAATATAAGCCCGCTAATTCATACTAAATCGTGACTTACCACTTCTGTGATTAAATGCTCTTCTGCTATGAAAAATCTCTTCGTTTTCAATTATGGCATCTAAAATAACTACCATCTTATTTTAGTTCATTTCACAGATTTCTAGATCACCGCTCATTAATTTGAAAAAAGTCCGTGGAAAATTTATTGCTATGACTTTGTAGCCCTTTCTCTCTCCACAAGCTTCCCACCATCATTTCCCCGCTTAAATCCACAAATTCATTCAATTCAGACCTGGATTCCAGAAAATCAGATATCAAAGGAATTCACAGATAATATTAAATAATTCCTCGTTTTACACTTATGTCATTGTCCAATAGTAACCCCTTCTCTCTCCCCCACCCCCCGCCTCATATAAAAAGCTCCCTTCCTATGAAGTCATAATCAGAAATATTGTTATCATCCACTTCAGCTGCTGCTACTAGGAATAAGGAGGCCAAACTCCTGATTCAAAACATCTGTAACGTCCTAGACTACACTCTTAGTGTTGACCATCTACCGATCCACCTCCACAAGCCACTTCACTGTGGCCCTACGGCATTTCGATAGTCATATAAACAGAACCCAAGCCCTATGTTACCAAACGCAGTAACTATAGCCAAAGCTAATCCTTTGATGGCTCCCGATATCGATACTTGAAAGAAAGTCCTGATTGCAACATCCACAGTAACTGGAGCTAAGAAGACAATGATCTCATCTGTTCCAATCACCAAGGCTACACAAATCACCCATTTACAGCCTCCAAATCATACCCGACAAACTATTTATCGTTCTTTTCAACAATAGCGGCCCCATCAAGCTCAGCAATAGCGCCAATCGATCCCAAAAAAGTCGTCAGTTGATAATCGACTTTTAGTCACAGTCCCTCCTGGACATCCGTCGCTTTGCATTTCTTCCCTACGCGACAATAATACAACTTAATGGCTTTCTGAAAGAAAACGCGAACGGGAAGTGCAGACAACTTAGACAAGATTTGCGATATGTCCTACCTCTCTCGCTGCTCTAAAATTACATAGTCCCAGGACGGGTAAATTAGAATCCTTTTTGTCAACAAAAAGAGAGTGTAAGGTTTAAAAACCAATTAACGAAGCGGTATACTTTCTGACCGGAATTCCTCGCTCGAATACTGGATATAATGGCAACTCATTTGAAGGAATCAACATCTCAGCGCCCCTAATTTTTGGAAACATGAAGAGAATTAACTAACACATCCCCGATTAATATTATTCAGTGCAAAAACTTTATTATGTCAGAATATATTTACCCAAAAACTGGGTCGCTCTATATTCTAAAGAATATCAACTATCTAAAATATCCCTCTTTTCGGTGTCCGCCTGCAAACAAAGCTACTACCCAAAAAATCAAAGACTCCTCAGTGTAGTAAGTGTTTTGGCTGGCACAATAAAAGATTTTGCAGTGGGCCACAACGCTACAGAATTTGCGGCTCTACAAAACATGTAGAAAATACTTCTTGTGCCCCGGAAACAAAACATAAATGTCCACCAAAGTGCGCTAACTGCCACGGATCGCATTCAGCTCATTCCTTAGAATTTCCCATCAGACCCAGAAAGGATCAGAAATTATCTACAAAGGCTGAAATAGCAAAGATCCGACAATCCGCCTCAGCAGCTAGAATGAGATTGGTAGCAGCTCGCTGCAAGCCTATCTCAACCCAACAAATCACACAAGAAATTACCGGGGATGATTACACTACAAATCCAGCATTCTCAACGTCTCATGCTACACAACCCAAATTCTCCGCCCCCATTCCCAACGCGCGGCAATTTTGCGGTACTACAAAAACCCTTGCAAAAGCCGTTATAATGGATGAATGACTGACACATCAACATATCTACAAATCATATGCTCAAATGCGGGTCGTTCCACGTCTGCGCAGGAGATTGCTCTAATTTAGATACGGATATCTTGATATTACGAGAAACGTATTTTTAAAGAGATTTTTCTCAATGAATAACCTAGACACACCCTGCTTTTGAACGCTTCACTCCTGTTGATGACTGGTCAAACCGACCCTGTGTACTCACTTATACTAACAAAAACGCTGGAATCTCATTCAAACAAAACCGCCCAGACATATCACTATGTCAGGGAACTAGCGATGTTCTCTTTCTAAGCGTTTAAGTACCTAGTAACCTATGTTTCACATAGTAAATATATACAACGCCTCCCCTTGAGCCATCAATCCGGGGGCTGCACTAAATTTTTTATTCTCCTTACCAAACGATTTTCCCTTAAAAGATTGTATGCTTGCTGGAGATTTTAATCTCAATTATGTAAATTGGCAGCCATCTTTAACTAGTTTCGCGTAACATCAAGCAGAATCTCTCATAAAATGGCTCGATGCCACACACTTCTCACTATTCTCAAAAGTCAACGTCCCCAGTCATAAGCGGGGAAATGTTCTCGATTTATGCTTTGCAACACAGTCTTTATTGGGAAAGGATATTTCATCATACATACAACACGAGCTTGACACAATCTCTAGCCACTTACCTTTGCTCATTGAAATCCCTCTCGAAACGCGAATAAGTAATGTAGAATCACAATTACGCTTCTAAACAATTCATGAAAATATACTCCAGTCCTTATTTCTGTGAAGTATATCTCAAATGACTCTCTTACCAAATAAAAGCCCCTTAGACATTGATAATAGAGCTGACGAGCTGATCAATATATTACATAGCACATTCGCCGGATCAGCAAAGAAATCCTTTGCATAAAATATTGGAAAACCTTGGTTGAATCTGAATTGCAAGGATGCACGACAAAAATATCGTGAAGTACTGCGTACTGAAACTGCTTCTGAGGCTGACAGGAAGGATTTTGGAAGAGCTATCAGAAGGGCTAAACGTTCATTTTATCAAAAGAAAATTGACGAAGCCAGTAAGGTAAAAGATATCTTCGATATAATAAAATGGCATAAGACCAAGGTTTCCTTCCGAATCCTGCCTCTTCGTAATCCACTTGCGCTAGACGATCTCCCTACCTAAACTCTGGAAGAGCAAAGAAAAATTTATGTCAAAAACCTTCTTTGTAATCAATTTGAAGCTCAAGACTTCCCATTAAATATGCCTCCATTTACAATAAAATCCATCCCATTCCCTAATTTTGTGACTACAGAAGCTTTAAGATCTATTATTGGAGCTAGCAAAACTACATCAGGAAAAGATGGGATTACTAGCGATTTATTACGGCTCGCTTGGCCTCACATATCCGGACTAGCGACAGATTTATTCCAGTTAGGCCAGGATACTGGGTATCATCCACGATGCTTCCACTCAGCTATCTTAACCATTAATGAAAAACCTAAGAAAGCTGCCATGAGTAATCCTAGATCTTACAGAAAATAGCTTTACTTTCTGTCCTAAGAAAAGGACTTAGAAGACGTATGGCATGGGTGGCTATCAAATTTTAAATCCTCGCCCACCAACAATTTGGCGCACTTCCACTTCGGTCGTTGGTAGATCTAACTACCTGTTTGACCTATAACATTGAGACATTCTTAACTCAGAGCCGCATAGTATCGGTCGCGATTCTTGATATAAAAGGAGCTTTCGATGCGGTCTTACCTGGACGGCTCGTAAACTGTCTTAGAGAATAAGGATGGCCAAGCAAACTCTGCGATTGAATTTATTCCTTTGTAACTGACCGCTCAATGTCAGCCAGATTAGATGGTGATACTAGAGCTCCTCGAAAAATAAATTGTTACTTGCCACAAGGCTCCCTAGTCTCGCCTATCTTGTTCATGCTTTACATTTCTACTTCATCTAGGCTGAAGGGTCTTAAAAAGGTTCTTGGTTATCTCGACAACGAAGTTATCTATGAGTTATCCCCATTGCTGGAAGAAAACTCGATAAACATTAAAATAGCAATAAATTATGCCCTACAATGGGGTCAACAGGAGGGCGTCACCTTTGAGACTAGCAAGTCAGAACTAATGCACTTCTTAAGGCGTCATAAAAATAATTTTAAAAGCCCACCAGTGAAAATGATGAAATTTCCAATAAATGAGAGTGACGAAAAAACATATCTCAAATGGTTAGGTGTGCATTTCGACAGGAAACTTACTTTTAAAAGTCATGATACAATCCAGGCCTCTAAGGCCCTCAACGTTACACATGCTCTCCGCTATCTGGGAAATGCGACAAGTGGAATCCTCCCTCGTCTTGCCTGACAAGCTATCGTAGCATGTGTATTACCCATCGCACATTTGCAGCAGAAACCTGGCGGCCCGGAAAAGAAAGAATTAATGGTAACAAACTAATAAGTAATAAAGTTGACCTACACTCCAATGCCTTATATAAGGTTTATACAACAGCTACAAGGGCTGTAATCCCTGTATACCGAACAACCCATATCCCAGCTCTACTCAGAAAGTCTGGACTAAGTCCTGCAGAGATATCTCTTGATAACATTTCTCGAAGAACTTCCATCTTAATCCACCGCCTTGATGATCGACATCCTCTATACAGGCGAGCTGGCAATATGCGTTCGACTCAACTTCTAATTCGCTTCGCTCGCTCCCTAGTACAAATTCCACTATCAGAGTAAGTTGATCCCATCATACATCCTCCCTAGGAGGTTGAAGGAACTCTGCAAAATCACGTCATAAATTTTGACGCGTCAATAAAAACACCTCAAGTACGAACTAGAAATTTTCGAGAATTTCTCAGCTCAAAACTAAAAAACTACATCTTCGTCTACTGTGATGGTTCAAAACTATGCAATGGTAATGCAGGGGTAGGCTTTGCAATTTATCAGCTTGGACGTTTTATCAAAACAGGAGCCTTTCCTCAGGCAAACTGAGGGAGATAGAAGATGCAGAAGCATTCGTTGCACTTCAAAGTGTCAAAGCTGCAATCACATCCCCATTGACCCGATCCCCCAAATATCTATGGGCATTCACAGATAATCAAGGTATATCAAAAGACTTCTAACAAAAAAGTTGACCCTAATCTCACACTCAGTATACCTAGAGGCTTTAGAATTTACCAAGAGACGGAAAATTAGTGCTAGACTTCCTCACATATCAGAGGATGGAATCAAAATATATTGGGTACCCAACTACGGCGAAATTTTCAGGAATGTACTAGCAGACTCTGAGGCAAAAAGTGGTGCAGCTATGCTCGTATCTGACCAACACCAAAACACTCGTTAGTTTCTCACCAACAATAGCAATTATTTCAGATTAAATTTTCAAGAAATACAGTTGCCACTCAAATTAAACAGAACAGGCCTCTTGAGAGAGATCATACATAGCTTCTGAAGCCTTTTTTGCCTCAAGCTCAGAAAGTCATATTATAACCTTGGCCTATTATTTTGCTAAATTCCTCCTGAGCCTTCTTAATGCCTTTATTACATAAAAACTTGGTTTTTAGGTTAATGATGACTCGTTTAGGTTTTTTTTAAACGTTGAAAGCTCTTAAATTTGGGCCCTCTCTTCATGAAAAGTGTGTTGGCTTCAATGAGCAGATAATTTTAAGATAGCTTTTCCAGATTTGTGTATTATATATAAATTTCATGTCTCTATCAAAATACTCACTCTTCCTGTATATTTAATAAATAATACGTAAATCCCAAGAACTCTTTGGTGTGGAAAAAAAGAATTCTAGGAGGCCACAATTTCTGTAGAGATGGTGTTATGCTGAATTCAAGCCCCAAACGACTGCAGTTGGTATACCTCACGGGTCTAGAAAGGTAACATTTGATATATTTAAGTACTGTGGGACTGAATCGTCTATTTACTTCTCCGTGACTTTTCTGACATGCCTGTATCCAAAAGAATATACCAATCTTTAATCCTACTGTTTTCCTTGACAATTATCGGCTCCAAAAGAATCCACCGTAATTTTTTGTGCAAATTGAACAATGATGATACAATCGTACGTTATAATAGTGCGGATTTATTTGATAAGAAATGATACCACTAACGTTCATGACCCATGTTGGAATATGGGAGTCCCACGGAAGATTCGGTTATACACCCGCATGGAGGTAGAAAGAGGGCGTGTCAGATTTGAAGGATCAACTTTAATATCTCAGGCTTGCACGTAACCGATAAAATGCGTAAGAAGTTTGACTAATAAGACTGTTGTTCATGGACTCTGTTATATAACCGGAGCGAATTTGAAGTTTTATGATATGGATTATGGATTATGGATTCTCCCCAAATATGCAGATGGTACTGAGAGAAAAGAAAAAAAATTATTCATCATTGGTACTCGAAAGAAGACATAGTTTGATTCCTACATGGCTTAATTTACTGTGGGAGATAGTGAAGTTACTGCAGGCGAAAAGTTCTTAATACACCAGTACTTGACAAAGCTCCCTCTCCAAAGGAACAAAGTATCTCCACTACATAATTGACAGCGATGATTTATTAAATTGCCTTTGAGGATTCAAAAACATTCTCAGTTGTCATTAAATCACTCAAATTCTACGAGCGAGCGCTGTTCACTTATTTAATAGCTCTTATTGTTCCCACGAGGTCTTTGATACACTATGTTCATGTTCATATATATATATATATATATATATATATATGGGGCATCAGAAATAGAGAATATAATTGGACTTTGGGAATAAGTCATTGAGTGTCCTACTCCATTGCATTGATACAGGAGATCGTTCTTCCACTTACTCTTTGGACTGAGAAATCTTCGTAGTCTGGATTCAGAGAGAGCCAAGCCAGTCTCTAAGCCCCTCTCCGTCTGTGAAATGAAGCAGCTCAGCTAGACTCTTTCTTCATGCTCAGTTTCATGCAATTAGACGTAAAAACTTTGACCGATAGGTGGGTGTCATTGACTGAACGGGCTCCTCGCTTCCAGCAGGAAGGTATTGTCAATTATTATTGGGTGTAGTGATTGGAAAGATTCTAGTTAAGTTCAAGATAAGCTCTAGAGGCATAGAATTTCGATGCAGAATATGTAGTGGAGAGAAACCTTAAAATCTTTATATATAAAAATTTCCTTCTACTTCATCGCCTGAGCCTGGCTGGCACATACACAGAAATTGAGAACTACCTATGGTCACAATAATCGTGATTGGACATATTATGCAGGCTTTGTATTCGCCATTCGCTCTGCGTAACTTAGCTTGTTAGCTTAGATAAGATGGTTCAAGACAAATGTTGGTCATAGTTAGGGTTTATCAAAAAATTCACTGACGTAACTGTTGAGCTAATAGGTTTTTCCGAAGACCCACAAAAATATTAGTCAGAATCCTACCTGGTGAAATATTTAAGTCTGCACGCCAAATTCTACCTTTTAGTATTTCAGTTCAAATAAATTTGCCTGACGATAGGGAATTTTCTCATAAATACTTTCATTTCTTCAAGTTATATTACTAAATACTTCTTATGGTTCTAAAAACTTGGCAAAAGATAATCAAACAAATTGATAATACATAGTGATAGGATTTCTATGTTGTCCCCAAGTAGTGGCTGTAGTATGTCTCCGCTTTAATTGCTCAATTTCTTCCAGCAGCGTTAAATTGCTTATATTTTGCTTGATGAGTCTTTCAGCAAATCGGCTGTTACCAATAGAATGCTGCTCTGTAAAAATATCTATATGACAGCTCATCTTGGATAAAAACCCAGAGGCATCGTAAGTCACTAATGGTTCATCTTCCATTTGGACGAGATTATCATCCTCTACAGGCTCCTGGATTTCTTCATCGCTTTCAAAGTCCGATATGGAGCCTATAGTTGACTCAAAAAACAGTATCTCTTGAGAGATCATTAAGTACTAAGAATTCTGGGCGAAGAGTCAATTTTGGCTGAATCCAGGATGGACTAGATCGTTGTCAACGAA
>MCFK01005262.1:5572-18693 GCA_003610855.1 Erysiphe neolycopersici | reverse complement strand
TAGGGCTTCCAAAAAGAGAAAAATGTTAAATGGAAGATTACCAGTAGAAGCCTTACTGGACATACTAATAACATCTTCATATCTTCAACATGTTTTCTCTCGCGATACTGAAAGCAACCTATTGAGTTTGTTTATTATCCCAAGATCCGCTGAAATAATTGTCGAAAATTTTTCAGCAAACAAAATCATTCTTTCTTGATCGTATATACAAAACTAATAAATATCAGATGTCTTTGCTGCATGCATGGGATTGGTGTGGCAGCCCATCAGACCTTCACCTGGTTCTTTTTTGTTCCTTACGCAGCGAGGTCGAAGAGTCATACACGTAGGGCCATGAATGAATTATGAAACTTCATTACTAGATGTCATATTGATATGGCTAACTTTGTTTTTGTGATAGACCCGTGTAATTGCTTTAAAAAACGCCATAAATGCTACTTTTCCTAATTCCAAACATACATATGGTGTGCATATGGCCTATAAACAAAAATTTACTTGCAAAACAACGCTCCGCTTTTGATTCTGTGGATGGATACATGGGATAATTTTATGAGACTCTGGCAAGCTTTAGTTAACTCACCTTCCACAACTGAGTATAACGAAAGATTAAACCAAACTTTCTGAAGGCGTCCCTGAATCTAGCTTTGTTTGAAGGAATGTTTAGTTAAGGCTTGGACTCGCAACTATAAGCACTTTGTGAGATGTGTTGCTAGTAAAAACGCGAAGTGTGAGCTGGTAGGGGTGGTGATCCACCAATCAGAACTTTTTACCTTCAATGGGGAGGAGGATAGGGGAGGGGGGTGATGTGGTTGAAGTAAAAAACTGACGTTTGGTTAACATGTCTCTTAAAAGAATATATAAATATATATACATGTTAATTTTCTTCGTCCCCGGCGATTGAAGAGTGGGTTATGTATTGGTACTCATGTCTATCGACAAATTTCCCTTCTTGATTACCAATAAAAATTAGAACTAATTTCTCTATGCCTTGAAAAACTTCACACAGTTTAAAAATTTCTCAAACCATGACTTTTTGCTTCAAATGTTAACGGTGATCTCTTGTAACTTATGGAAAGTATGCCAATATGATTACGGGATGTGAAAAGAGTGGTTAGGAGGCTAGCGAAATGGAGCTCAATATTCAGATAATACCTCATTAATATCTTTAAGGGCTTAGTATCTTTTACTTTATCGGCTTCTATGAGATAAAGGTAGGATGGGTTTGCTGGCCAGTTTAAAGGAACAATTTGCCTTCCTTCGAGCTCCTTCAGCGTCCTCTCTACTTTATGAGCCGGAGCATTATCTCTGATGCAGGCATCACAAATAATCGTGGTCTCAATGTCACCATGCTATGTATAAGGAGAACAATCTTTTTACAGTAGCTCACTGAACGAATGGTTCCTGACTACTCTTCCCAGGAAATATAAGGGCCATTTTCAGACCTAGTAAAACTACACCAAAACATCTAACCTACCCTCTGCTTCATCATTTCATCAAAATAGGCCAAAGAATACTCCTCACCTGTCTTCATTATTAGTCAAGGAAACATTTCATATTAAAAACATAATATTTGCCTTTCTTGTCACCCATTCTTGTGAATGTCGGTCTTCTCTAGCCCAAGTTTCGTCGATCCACAAAATGCTTATCCTCAGTTCGAGAATCCAATCATTCTGTATCTCTGCCCATAACTTGCGCTGCCTCCTAATCTCGAGAGATGATGGAAGTTTCACCTATGTAGGATAACGCTTGTTGCCCCTATTCTTGAGATGCTTTTATATGACCTTCTCACTTACATCCAAACGACTGAAAGGCTAAGAGGCAAGTTCCGGATATGTCGTCCGACAGTTGACATTTGACGACCTTGTGAATTCCTTTATCAGATCTACAGCCTCATCTGAGAGACTTGAATCAGGAGCTTTATTTTCTGGTGGAGTAATTACTTTACGACGTAGATAGTAGCCTTCTTGTCTTGGAGAAATTCCACGTCATCTTGCTGTGCTTAGTTGATTCATGTCTGCATCATGAAGTTTTTGGCCTGAAGAAATTTAAATTAGATTTATAAGTATTCATACTAATGACTTACTAGAAAGCAATGATTCCTTAACATGTTATTATTCCTTGGTGTCGAAGGTGGTAATAGTGACGGGCTCACCCTTTTGAGATTTATTTAATTTTATAAGCCAATGCAAACGAAGGTCTGCTAGTTGACCCACTTTGATTGACATTTAAAATGGGCCTCTTTTCTTAGGTAAGAGAGTGAGTAAAGAAACCAATTGTCTTTTGAATAAAAAGATTTCGACTAGTAGGGATAAGCTCCTAAAGTGAGCCGGCACCCTCCACTCTACAAAGTATCTCATGGTGGGTTGTCATGTTAACGGGGCACACAAGGGTTTTTACTGGAGCCACGAAGCCTAAATAGGCATGATCTACTAGGAAATAGAGTTTATTCCTCGTTATTATCAGAATTCTTGCCGGAAAAAATATATGGTGCAAGCGGTGCTCTAAATATGCTGAGTGGGATTAACAAGCCATATGTGAAAATCTAATTACCGGTACTAAAACATTTATTGAAAATTGTTATTTGACGATGATAACATTACGATTATCTTAATGTACTAGAAATTCCACAGCCGAGTAATTACTTGCTGATTTTCAGAGGATGCTCTGATAGAGTTCAGCATGTTCCGATGAAAACGGGTTTTCCAAAATATCTATATTTATTTGCATGACCAATTATCAAAGGGGGAAGAATGTGTAATTTGTCTATCTGTATTTGTCAAGGCAGTGATGAAACGGTTTTGATCTGATTTTAAGCTTTCAACAAGATTTTGACAAATTGAATTATCGGGTGGACAGCGATAGATGAGTCCCTCCTTGTCCATATTTTACTCACCATGGCTAATAATATGGCTATTTTTTGCTTTATTTTTGATGAAATCTAACTTAATTAATCCATACTCGCGGATTCGCTATGATACGGTGATGAGAGAGTAATGCCGCTTCTGGAAATTTTCGAGCCAGCAATTAGACAATTTGAGATATTCAAATGGCAAGTTAAGCAATCATCGGCCTTCTTCCTTGTTAAGATCTCCCGTCTAGCAACTGTTATTTGTCTAAATACACATTTAAAATCTTAGCGTCAGGGTTAAAAGTACGGGGGAACTAAGATAAACAGAATTACGTGGGTTGTCTCTTACATGGCACTGTAAAATCCAGTGAAACAAAGATTCTTCTAGCTGTTTGAATTCTACATTCGTTTCTTCATTTTGGAGCAGCTCTTCTCTATCTTTCTGATCCAGCTTGGACTTTTTAGCCAAACACCATGAAATCATTGATTGGCTAATAAAAACATCAAGATTGAACATATTTTTTGCCCATTTTGCTTGGTTAATTTTCGGATGCTGTAATACATGCAGATTAATTGCTTTTGTCCGACCGTGAGCACTTATATGAATCGATATTTGAAATAAAGAGCTGGTCATTGATGTGGAGTGTGATGATCTCTTCGCATAAATAAGTAAGTGATCAAGGAAGCTAATTGTAAAAATAGAGATTACCTAAATTAAAAGGTCTTCATATATCCCTCCCTCCCTCGGGTAGGCTCGATGCGTAGCTTTCTTTATGTAGATGTCTAATGTATAGGAAATAATGTAGCCAATAGCATCCTATTGATTTTCCGGATTTATAATAGTGTACTATCCATCCCCAATTAAATTTTCCTATTTGACATCGATAGGATAAAAAGCGGGTCTGACTAGTATTGATTTGGACTGACTTCCACCCAATTGAGTCATCAAAGAGCCTGCTATTAACTCAATTTTGTGCTCAATATGTATGGTGTATGTATGTACTAGGAAAATTTCATTAAGAGAGGTTAGGATCTGGTTATTTTGGACCGAAATTCGACTTTCGATGGGAAACAGGAGCTCTGATTGGATGAATACCGACACAGCCATATAAATCCTCGTTTATTTTTGAAATTGATGATAATAATATCCATGACCCCTACCCCAGTATTAAGTTTTATAAATTAGTGTGACAAGTGTATTATCGGCTCGTCGATAGAGAATTTGGGCCAATAATAGCTCCTTATCAAGCCCTATCTCGCCAATGCAGGGTCTCAGGATAGTTCGGTATAGCGTTGACGTATGGAACCAGGCCGCATTGTTATTGGTAGAGCTTTTATAACAAAACACCTTTTTCAACCACCACGTCTACGTCAGCTGGGATACCTCCAGACAAACGCCGCCCATCAACTATATTTCAAAGTAAAGATTTGTCAAATTCATTAAAGAAAAGGTGTGATGTTCAGAACAAAAGATCTTTATTTTGTATTGCTATAAGGAGCTTTGGGTTTCTATGATGAAAGCTTTAAATTAAAGTTAATATTTCAAAAGAAGTATCTCCGTAGAATGGGGCCGATTGTTCGAAACCCAGCTGGTTTCAGTGCAGCCACCTTAGCAAATCCTTCTTTGACATCTCTACTCATGCCAATTCTCAAACCTGAAATGATCCAGATTCTCTTAGTCACCATTTGACATCTGAGGTTTAGGTTCTCCAACCAGTGCCCAATGCCCAATCCTCAATCCTCAATGTTTAATGTTTGAATGTTACATGTCTAGACATTCCGATTTGTAAAATTGCATCAGTAACAGTCAGTTGCACTCAATCCTAACTTAGTAACTTATCGAATCTATCACACTATACTGTATCTATTCACGCCTGTCTACTTTCATGCAGTTCATGTCAGCGACAGTTACAGTCAAATTGTTATGATAGCCCAATTTTATAATGTTGCTGCTGCATCAGTATAATAATTCCATACACAGCTTATAGATTGGATTATTCCATTCTTTTTTAACAATAGTTCTGGGCCAGTACCATGGACATACCAAATGTTGTACAAACTCTACTGGCAGCTTTTTCATTGTAGGTATTTATCCGGATAGGGTAGTTTGAACGTTAAAGCTAACATCATATGGTGGTCTTGTTACTCAGGCAGCAGGAGGTGCTATATTTTTACATTCTAAAAACCATGTACGAGTTTTGCTTCGCGATAGTCGGAGGCTGGTCCTCATAGTGTTTCTTCTTCTGGCTATCTTGTGGGCAATTACGCAATTTACCGATCTTTTCTTACCAAGTAGAGCATTCACTGCTTGCTATACAATCGTAATTTTCAGTACATTATTCGATCAGTTAGCGAGAGTTGCTTTTCAACAGTACATACTTTGGGCAACTGGAGAGCCAGTGAAGTCTACAGTTATACGGCTCGTATTTTACGGAATTTTAGCTGTTAGATTGTTGGCAGGTGGTGTGTTGCTTGGATTTACTCGACCTGAATTTTCTACCACTTGTGTTGCACGACGATCAAACATCTACGGATCAGTTCTAGTTTTGGCCCTTGATGGTGTAATAATGGTGATATTAGCTACCAGAATAGTTGTTGCAATAAAGCGCCAAGATAAAAGTAATGTGTCTGTTCAAGCTTTAATTTTCGGCATTTTCGGATTTATGATCTGGACTGGAACTAGCGCGCCGATGATTCTTGGATTTCCAGAATTCATGTTACTACTCAAAACACTACTGCCTGCTATAGGAGTTCTGATTATTATTGGAATTATTACTTTATTTCCTGGTTATTACGTCACTCAAAGTCAAGATGTAGCCTCGACCATGGGCGCTTCATCACCATATAGTGGACCAGTATTTCCATCTCAAAATACTGTTAAAGCTAGTGCCGGATCACTATCATCTGGATATATGCAGAGTCGAAATTTGTATGTTGTCAATCCTAGTACACCAAATGATTTCCAGACACCGTTAGGCTCAAGCCGTGGAATCATGAAAACCAACGAAAATACCCCCCAAAATAGTGTTGTTAATATGAGTGGAAATAATGATTCCGTTCTTACGTTTCTGAACAACGCTAAACTGAGGAAGAATTCTGCCAACGATTCTAGTCAATCTTTGAGTAGTTACACACCAGGCTACAGAGGTTCAAGTGGTATCTTCCCTCCACAAGGAAATACTCAAGCAGCGTTAGCTCCGGCAATAGTGGGATTAAGTGGGCCTAACGCTATGGCGGCTAGTTCCACAGACACCCTACTCTCAGGGAAAAGAAATATTCTTAAATGGCCGTTGAAGATGTATCCCGAAAAACAGAGTGTTCGAAATCTACCAATATCAAATCCAATTTCTATAGAGCAAAAAGAAAAAGATTTGCAGTATTTTGTACGGATGCCGACAGTAGAATTAGAGCAGGCTATTTTTAACGAACGTCAACGTAAAGATGCTGAAGCAGCAAAGTCTTACCTCATAGCTAATTCTTTGACTCCGAAGCCATCAACTTTACCGCGGGAGTACTCGGAACCTAAAGATGAAAATAGTCCCACGAAACTAATGATTACAAAGGTGACGGATAAATTAAGTCCAGATGATGATAAAGAGATATCAATTCCTAGTACAAAATTGGATGAGCTAGTAATTGCTTCTGAAGTGAACACTAATCAGGATATCAAAACGGCACCAATCTATACTCCCAAATCGCCGAGTTACTCCGCAAAAAAGGTACCTGATTATAATTATGAAACTAGTAGAACTACATCTGTCCTACCCTCGCCGATCCCCGATGAACTTCGCAGGAGATCACCAATGAATAAAGCTAATTTAAGTTCGCCAGTCAAAAGTGCACTGGCATTTTCTCCAAAAGATTTCTTACAGCCGATTCAAAATTCCCAAAATTCGCAACAACAAGAGTTACCAGGAATTGAAACTAACGGTACGAGAGGTACAGAGAGGATAATGCTTGTAAACGAGATTATTTATGACCGCCCCGATTTAATTGAAAATATTATGAAGGATATATCTGGACAAAATTCTAGTGTATTACGAGGGTACTCTAATATGCTGGAGGAGTACCCTGATAAGTCAGAAAAACAACCTGATAACCTAGGGGCCAAAAATATTAACACTGAAAACCAAATTTATTGCACAATAATTGATGAACCTGTGCCTCAACCGTCAGTAATAGATCGTCCCAGACCGATTGAGCGGAGAATTAGTAGAATAATTTCTAGTGGACGTAGACGCAGTAAATCTCTCGGCGCAATAAAATTAAGGACAACGATGACTGAGTCTGACACAATTGACCTTGATCCTTCATCGTTACCTCCCCCACTCCCAACACGTGCTGCTAACTTAAAGCCACTATTGCATCAGGATACTAACGATATGGCTCGAGAAGAGGAAAGAATGAAATATCTTTTTCCAGCACCTCCGACGGCCCCTAGGACCGTAACTAGACATAAACGTAATTTATCGCTCCCAAGCTTAGCTCATATGCCCTCTTATCAAAGTTTTGACTTTCATACTTATAATCTGGATGAGTCTAGTAAAATACAAATGAAACTAGAGGGGTCCGAAAAAGTATTGGAATTTGTCAATGAAAGCTCAAAACCTACATTTCAAAACACAATTCATTCACATCAAAATCAGTCTCAGGTAAACCTTGGCTCACTAGTTCCTGAGAATTTAAACGTACCACCAAATTCTTCTCAATTATCAAATATTTTTGCTAATGCGCCCAAACAAATATCGACTTATGAAGAAAATACCCACAAATATCAATCTTCTTCTAATCAGACTCCAATTCAAGATGATACAATTGATTGGGGTTGGGTCGCTGAGTTGGATCCACTTGAGATACCAAAAAATCATTCATCTTCCTCTGCAAATAATTCTGTAGTAAATGTTGGAGACTCTCAAACTTTAAGTATTAATTCAAGAACCGAGGATCAGAAGATTGTTACGGTTATGCTTGAAACACAAATCCAGAATAATGATGAATGGAGTAGAAATCAATCACCGGCAGCGATGCTCATGCCCATAGGGAATAGTCAGCTAACTTCGACAAATCAGAAAGAAAGGAAAATCACTGCAGCAAAAGTTAACCAAAAAAACAGACGGAGAATTGCTGAAGCAAGAGATTCATGGTATTTTCGTGTCGGGGAAAGAATGCCTTCATTTTCAGGAAAAAGAAATGAAGTATTTCAGACAAATAAAACACCTCCACGCCTAATCCTAGATCGTAATAAAATAGCCACTATTCCTAAAGCTAAAAATTCCGAGCTAACCCCCCCACATTATTCGTACGAATCCGCGTATACAGGAATAGAATCTCCACTTTCGAAACTTGATGAGAAAAATCCGGGCTCTATTGAGTCACTAATGCAACGAATTTCAAAGATAAGTCTGCAGGGAGATGACACTGAAATATCCCTACTTGAAACTTTAAAGATGGAAATGGAAGAGCAATCAAATCAGTGGCAAAATCTGCAAAGTAATTTTGACCGAGACTCTATTATTTCTATTTTAAGTCAGCTGCCAATAGAATCTCTTCAGGATTCCAAAATATTACATAGATCAAGCGAAATTGATGATAATTTAGGGCCCAGAGCTTCCCATTTGTCAACATTGTCAAATCTTTCAAAGCAATTATCTACTGATACCTGGCAGCAAGAACTTGCAGAAGCTCAAATTTCTTACACTAAACTTTACAATCAGAGACCAAATCACTTTAAGTATTCGAATTATCAAATCTCTAGTCCAACACCTCCAGAAAGTATAGACTCTGAGAATGATAACATATCTGAGTTTGAAGATGAAGATGAAACACCACGTCAATCAAGTATAAATATATTAAATAGAAATAACTCACTATGGCATCCAGCTTCTCTATCATATCACAAAAGGCATAATTCCATGTGGAATACTTCAGACAGATCGAGTATGTTCACAGACATAACGCCTCCAGCTGCAGATCTACGCCCATCTAAAAGATTTACAGAACAGAGTCTTCTAATAAAAAGTCACAGTCTTTGGTCTAAGAAGTATGGTGGAAAATTTCAATCTTCTAGCTCTTGGCTTTCGAAAATTGAAGACCAGAAAATTTACCAGAATCCCAGAGAAGAATTCAATAATCTTGAGCATGTAGACATCATTCAAGATTCTGAAGGAAAAGATAGAGCGCATATTAACACCATGGGTAACGAATATGAAGATATGGAAGATTTCGGTGATTACGAAGAAAAGTTCGATGAGAGCACCCTTCTCAAAATTGCAGCCCTTTTGAAAACTAATAATCTTCCGTCGAATAAAAGCCTACTACCACCAAGGCGAGAGGACCACTCAGAAGGTTGCCATGATGACTTTCCAGAGGAGGAATTATCGAATCTAATTTCGATTTTGCCGTTAGCCATTAACGAAAATTTCTCTGCGTTAGATACTGAAGACTCTCAAGTAGATCACTCTATAAATATTATAAATAAAAGTACAATAGAGTACGAAAATTTTAATCAGTTCGCGGAGGCTGGAGAAGTATCAAGAAATACGTCACATCTGAAAACCGATGAAGAAATCTCCAAATCTATGCTTTGGAATCATAATTATTCCTTAGATATCACTATTCAGTCTGTCGGATTACAACAACCTTCCCCCGAAATCTGGGGAGCATTGAATATTATGCCTGAGAGCGTTTATCGGTCTAAATCAAAGAAACTTGACAGTAATCTTCTAAAATTTGAAAATGATAAATTATGGGCCAAACCACTGGAAAGGCCTAAAGTTCAAGAAATTACTCAAATGTGGATAAATTTTCAAAATTTCAATGCTCGAAATATCTCCACTGTGAAGTCAACTGTAAATGCTAATGAAAAAACCTTTAGTGCTAATCTCTGGACCCGAAGATATCCCAAGAACACAATAATTCAATCAGTAGGACTACAACAGCCTTCACCTCAAGCCTGGAGAGCATTTATTTTAATGCTGAAGGACGCTCCTCGATCAAAACCAAGAATACCTGATAGCAATATCCCCAAATTAAAAACACATAGCTTGTGGACTAAACCTCAATATATATTGCTAGCTCAAGGAACAAGCGCTTTATGGGAAAAATCACAAAGTCTAGTAGCTAAAGAGAAATCGAGAAGGAATTCATTCTTAATTGCAGAAGAAATAGATTCTCAACTTACAATAGGCTATCAAATTATGGAATCCCCAATAAATCAAAAACCAATAGCAAACATTAATTCTAAGGTGAGTAATTGTAGACATAGATTAATTTGTGGAGTAAAAAAAAGCTTATGACAAACAGATACAAAGTTTATTTGTGATCGATGCCGAAAATGATTTTGAGTCCAAGAAAGATCTCCAGCCTACAAAAATTAGAAATGAGGTGAGAGAGAGGTCGCAATTTGAAACTACTGAAATTAGTTTCAAGTCAATGCTATGGAATCCAGGACACGAGTCAGATAATGCTTGTGACTCTTTAGGACTACAGCAACCTTCACCTGAAATATGGAAGGCTTTGACTGTCACGTCTGAGAGCTTTTTTTGGTCTAAATCGAAGCAAATTGATACTACTAGCCTTCCAAAATTTGGAAGTGAAAATCTCTGGGTTAAGAAACAGCAGGTTATGACTCTAAAGAATGAAACTAGAACTATGTGGATAACTAAACATAATTCTATAAATGAAGACATCTGTAAAGTAAATTCAGTCATGAAATCAAATTCAGATTCAAATGAGAAAATGATTTACACTAAGCTTTGGGGTGAAAAGCATCCAGTAGACTTAGTGATCCGCTCAGTCGGACTACAGCAACCCTCACCTGAAGTTTGGAAAGCCTTGACCGTTATGTCTGAGAGGCATTCCAAGTCTAAACCGCGTGTCTCTATTTCCAGTCTTCCGATGCTAAAAACAGATAAGTTATGGTCTAAACAGCAAAATATCAAGGCAAAAAAGAATGATACTAGTGGAATTTGGAAAAGTGAAAAAGTTAGAGAGTCTGAAGACATATCCAAAGCAAAATCACGGATAAATTTCACACTTTGGACTCCAAGAAATCATGAGAATATCAAGATGAGAATATTTGGGCTACAGCAACCTTCACCTGAAGTTTGGAAAGCCTTGACCGTTATGCCTGAGAGGCATTCCAAGTCTAAACCGAGTGTCTCTATTTCCAGCCTTCCGATACTAAAAACAGATAACCTGTGGACTAAAAAGCAAAAATTAGAGACAGATGATAAGGATGCTAGTGGAGTGTGGACGAATGAAAAAGTATTACAGGCAAGGGAAAAACCCGAAGTAAAATCACAGGTATATTCCACTGTAAGGACCTTTAATACCATGCTTTGGACCCAAAAGCATTCTTTAAATACTACTACTCGATCTTTCGGAATACAGCAACCCTCACCTGAAGTTTGGAAAGCCTTGACCGTTATGCCTGAGAGGCATTCCAAGTCTAAACCGCGTGTCTCTATTTCCAGCCTTCCGATGCTAAAAACAGATAAGTTATGGTCTAAACAGCAAAATATCATGGCAAAAAAGAATGATACTAGTGGAATTTGGAAAAGTGAAAAAGTTAGAGAGTCTGAAGACATATCCAAAGCAAAATCACGGATAAATTTTACAGAGAATAACTTAAATTTCACACTTTGGACTCCAAGAAATCATGAGAATATCAAGATGAGAATATTTGGGCTACAGCAACCTTCACCTGAAACTTGGAAAGCATTAAAGTACATTCCCGAAGATCTACCTCGGTATAAGCTGAAAATTTCTGGTTATGACCTTGCAAGTTTGGAAAAAGACAGTTTGAGGTCTTTACAGTTAAGCTCGGCAAAACTATGGTCTTTTAGTGAGAATTCAAACGAAGAAATAAACTGGATATCTAGATGTCATATGTTAGATCAAAAATCAAATTCGGAGCTTACTCATAAAGATAATAATTATTTATGGCAAAAGAAGACTGTCATATCCAAGACTTCTTTCATAGGAATTAATAAATCATCGAACTTCGGGGCTTATATCTGCCAAACTGAAGCTATGTCAAACGCATTTTATACAAATTATAAGTCAAATTATCCCAAACTTCCTTTAGATCAGCTGACATCAAAAAAATTATGGAAAAAATCCATAAACATTCCCATTCAACGTGACGTCAGTTATTTCATTTATTTAAAGATTTGAATGCAAACTAATGACTAATATAGTGGATCTCCGAGTCTTCAGTTCGTCCAGAAAGTCCGACATTCTCCGCCTCGTCCTCACTTCCCTCTTCCCCAATTTCTGATGCCTCTTCAATATTCTCTATTAGTACAAAGGCGTCTTCAATTTGGGCTGTGCAAGAAATGCCAAGTTTCCCAGTAGTCTCTTATATATATCCATCTATTAGTGATAGGAATTCATTGGAAATAAAGTCAACTTATGATGGTCATCGTATTTCAAAATCATCAATTGGACCAAAAATATCTAGGCCAACCCCACTAGCTGCAGTTTTGGAATCAAACCAACAATTTCCACAAAAGATTAGAAAAACCGAAGATAACCAGGCACCTAAATACACAGTATCCACGAGCAAGAAATACCAGAAAAATGCTGCTAGCGAGTATCATAATAATCAGACAACAAGAAAAAACTCATCTTCGTCTAAATCTAAATCAAATCATCCTCTCACTCGGGCGTTTGCAGCTTCTCCAGCAGAGTGGAAGTTAGCACTCACAGAAGCCATCTTAGCTGGAAACAGTGCAACATTGTAAAATACCTCATCAATAAGCGGCGTTAGGAGTTTGATTTAAACAGAGGTAACGAGTTATGACTCTCTTGGGATTAAAAATTTATTTCAATTTATTTCACTTTAGGATTTTGAAGACTACAGATTCTTTTTTTTGGAAAAAAAGCAAAAGATAACATACTTATTAAATGTAATATAATAAACTTATTTCTTTTCTTTACTTGACTTACAAATATAAAATCTTATAATTTGAATACAATAATCGTGTTTGGTGTTAGCCTCTATCAGTCTATCTTGTAATTGGCATATTTTTTTTGAGTGATCCAAAACTCTTATCTCTTTTATCTTTTTATTCTTAAACTGTTAAGTTATGAGCTTAAGGAAGTAGTACTACGCATGCTGACCTTGTGAGCTAAGAATAGGTGTATAGTATTTATATTATAATAACTATCTATATACAGATGACAATTGCTAAAAGGCTTGTTGGTCTGGGAGGTGAGTGCGAAGCTCCTATTTATAACTTTTTCTGCGGCCGCTACTCGGCTAATAGAA
>MCFK01005252.1:192-10440 GCA_003610855.1 Erysiphe neolycopersici | reverse complement strand
CTTAACCGCTGTACAGTGTAAGAATTCGGAACCTCACTGATCTATTAACCCTAGTCATTTAACTTGAGCTGATTGCGTATTTTCAAGTCGAGCTTTTAAGACGCTAGTCCATGTCAGCTTAGCCATGCATATAATTATCTGTTACGCTAGTAACGGCAGGGATTATGCTAATTCAAATGATATGTGAAACAAGATTCAACCAATTAAAATTGTTAAAGGGATGCCAAGAACTTATTAAAGCAGGGGTAAATAAGCTTTATACGCATGCTCAATTAATAACTGAAAACCATTGAAGTACGCTGTAATTCTGGAATTAAGAACAATTAATTACTCACTGTCAGATAAGAGAACGCAAATAATTACCAAAGTTTATCAATGTATTGAAGCACTTTTAAACCAAAGACGCACAATTGATTACCTGAGCTATAAATTTATTTATAACAATACTCTATGGTTACCTTTTAGGTGAATCCTCACCAGTTTAGAAAGTTAAAATAAGCATACTGGTCAAAGATGTATGATGTATGATTAGAACAACAATCGCTGTCAAATCTAAGATTTAAATATATAAGCGAAAGAAATGTCATATTTAGATAAATACCTAGAACAGATTTCGCTATCTGCGGAGTCCATTGAGAGTCTTTCGTGAGTAAAGTCCATTATAACTGGTCTTGTTGTAATTAAAATTTCATTTTTAATAAAACATAAATAAAAAGATTCCAGACACGGAAAATATTCACCAACGCTCTCCTACGCACTCCTGATATCACGTCTCTAATTAGGGACACTGAGCCCCATGAACGTGCTCTTTTCTCCGTTCTTTCGTCTCAGGAATCAGTCTCAGCTTCGAAACCCGATAAATCCAAGACTTCTTCTCGTCGACAAACGGTGTTCAATGTCGCTCACGGTGAAGTTATGGCACCTCGAATGAGCACACGCGCACTGCGACGGAATACGGTAGTTACTACTGCTCTCGGTATAGATTTACAGCGTGAGATGAAGAAAACCGAAGGGAGAATAAATGGAGAGGTTGATGTCGAAGTTCTTTTACGCGGCGTTGAAAAATTAAATGCGGTTTACAGTATACCAGGGACACTAGAACAAGTACAAGATTTACGGAATCGATTTGCCCAAGTTTCACGAACAATTGCGCAATATGAAGGTAAAGTTGAAAGACAAACGAGCGAATTAGATAGAATGAACCGGGGAATACAAAAAGAAAACGGAGAGCATGACTACAATATTGAGGATAAGGACGACAACGTTAATTCACAAGTGGAAGACGAGGATGCTTTATTGGACTCAATGATAACTGATGAAGATATACTAAAGGAAGAAAACGAAATCAAAGAATTAGAAGACAGAAGACGACAACTTCAGGAAAGTATTAACCGGATGGACAGAAACCTTGGTAAACATCCAAGTAGATAAGAAATGGAAAATTTGGTAGTCAACTAGAAATGCCCGTCGGGTGAGGCCCCCTTCTCTTGCCTTTGAGTAGCAAGAAATAAGCGCACATTCCTAATAAGGACAGCGTTATGAAAAATATTTCAAGCTCTACTATCAAGCAGTAATGCTTTTTTTTGGAACAGAAGTCAGCAACTTCTTGTGATTGTGGGCATAGATCATTTCTAGTGAATGTATCCTCATCCGACCGCATGTATCAGTAAATTCGTAGTAAATCGAATATCTGAAGAATAAGATAGCAAGGTGCTAGCCACACCCAACTCTAGTCTAGCTTCGTAATGGGCTCCCTATAGATAGATAACTACACATTTATAAGTCCACGCAGAAAGACCTATATATTTTGACCAGCTTTTAATTTTTTTTATTGAATTGATGGATCAACTACTGGGTGTTCGAAAGTATTTGAGACTTGATCCAAATGTAATTCTAGCTACGGTGGCACGATAATTTGAAGCAACGCTTAACCACCTTTTAATACGCAGTCAAAGGAGCTATCATAAGGTGCGTCCCAAATTAATGTAAGTGTTTAAGACCATATGGGTGGCTAAAGGTAAAGTGGTGATAGTGCTATCGATTTTCACATAGTTAGACAGTTTTCCCATCCTGCTACTTGTACAATGACTCCTAAGAGATAATAGTGCAATCGGTTCGGGTAAATCGCGAGGTAATCTAGATGGCCCTATTTAGCAGATGAAGGGAAGCCCATAGAAATATTTTAGCAAGGGGGGTGCATCGAAAATCACAGAGTGAGGGAGAAATGTTAACTTAGCCGGTCCGAATCACTAGCTCATTTAGCATTATAGCTAAGTCGCGTCCGCGTCTCCATAAAAGATACCTCCTTGTCCAGTTTATAAATGATACGAACGACTTTCAAGGCTGCAAGTTGATGAAAGCAACAATGGAGCTCTTTTGGTGTTGGAGATATTTATTATCAACAAAATTTAATCCCTGTAACTTCTCTCAGAAACTTTCAAATCGGTTCAGATCAAAATTAGAGATGAGATCTATTCTGTTATAAAAGTATTTGACTGAAAATATTTCTAATGAAATAGTAATATCTGAGCAGAAAAGCTACAGTATTTACGAATGCCATCGGACAGTTCTATGGCTTCAAAATCCCGATCTCAAGCTAGCCAAAATCTTAAGCTCCGTTCTTGAGATTCAAAGGTAAATTAGATTTAAGCTTATTTTAATATAGGATTTAGTCAAATTCTGATGGTTATATAGGGTTTGGAAAGTGATTTGAAAACGCTGTTGTTCAGATTTATTATATTAGCAAGAAAATATTACATTGTGCGGATACGGTCACTTAATTGGCTTATTTGGACAGGGGTAAAGAGGAGTAACAGCAAATTCACAGGGGGAACAGAATAACAATTCTCAATCCCTGATAATAAGAACGATTATTACGTAACAAATGCCCTACGTAGGCATCAACGTTAAACATTGCTGGACAGGAACAATCTAATTCGGCCAGACTCGATCTCATTGGTGTCCTGAAGACTAAAATAAGTCGGACTTTTGATATATCTGATGATTTAAGTTAAAAAATTAGTCAACTAAAATATGAATAATGGTACTCAAGGCTCACAGGTTGACGCTGGGCAATCAGAGGACCAGCCACCAGCTCAACAAACCCAACAGCTACAACAGCAGCAGCAACAGCAACAGCAGCAGCAGCAACAGCAGCAACAGCAGCAACAGCAGCAGCAGCAACAGCAACAGCAACAGCAACAGCAACAGCAACAGCAAAGAAAAGTTACATTATTCCGACCAGAGCAGATGCGTCTATTACCAGAACAATTCACGAATGAAGAGCGAACTAAATGGGAAAATGGTCTCCGAAATTTGTGGACTCAAATTGAAAAGAATCCACCAGAATCTGCTACATATATTGAAGCTAAACGCAAACTTTTTGATTTTTCAAGAACGCTACAGTCAAGAATGCAAAAAATCGCTCAGATGCCAAGCCAAGGGCAAAATACAGAAGAAAATGGCAATGGGACTGTACAAGCTAGGCAACAGCAGCCACCAAAAATTCCCCCCAAACTTATGGAACATATAAATAACTTTACATTCCATCTTCCTCCAAATATCCGATCAGGAACTGAAGCGGCTCAAAAGTGGCTTTTAACGACGAAAAATAGTTATCTCAAAGCACTTTTAACAGTTGATCATAGTTCAATGCGCTTAAATGCGGCAGAGACAGTACTTAAGAACAATAATCCGGACGGAAAGCTCTTGACCCCCGAAGAAGAGAAAGAATGGACTGAAAAAAAAGAGTTGGCACAGAAACAAAACGCCGACGCAAAGACGTATTTGGAGCAATTTCGTCAACAACAGAATCAATACAAAACTACAAATCAATCAGCAAATCAGGGCCAAACTAGTCAATTTCCCGGAACAAACAGTAACATGAGTCAGACCAACCAAGCTCCTCGATCCCAGGTAGCTACGCAACAACCTAATCCTGTCACGCAAACAGTTAATGCTGCGTTTGAAGTGGCACGAAATCAACAGATTGCGGGTCGCAGAACACCTCAAAGTAACCAAATCCCACAACCATCCGTGAAAAACGTAACAACACAGCCAAGTACCCAGAATGTGAAGTTAGAAGGAAACATTTCACCCGCAATAAATACATCTGTAAGTCAAATGCAAGGTCAACAAAAGTCAATTCAAAATTCACCACAGTCAGCAACAACACCTCGTCCTCCTGTTGTATCTCTACCAGGTGGAACACCACAACAACCTCAACCCTTACCCCATTCAGAAACCCTAGGGCTCACAACACGAACATATTCAACAAATAATCATTCATCATCTAATATTATGGGCCATTCACATCCAAATTCCATTGAAAAACCTAGGACAGATCCGTCTATCTCTAGTAAACTACCCATACCAAAACATCTTCCCGAACATGTAACGGCTATACCACAGCCTGTCCCTATGCCTCAAGTTCGCCCCTCCCTGACTGGTGGACCTTCAAATGTAACTAATGGTACTCTGGGCCAACCAGTTATGAATAAACTTCCGGGATTTAATATGGAGGGTGAAGGTGATCGAGTATTGAGTAAAAAGAAGCTTGATGAGCTAGTGCGTCAAATCACTGGTGGTGGCCAAAGTGGATCTGATGGAGGGGATGGTGTTAGTAGTCTTGCACCAGACGTGGAAGAAGTGAGTTATTTTTCTTTGAAATTCTTGCTCCTTGTTCCAGTTATATAAGCATCAATAATTCAATCTCGACTAAATTTCAGTCTTCGTCGAAATTTGACGGCAAACATTGAGATCTTAACGCTATTCACCTTTGCATGCTATGTAATAGCCTAGAAATCTTCATGAGCTTAAAACTAATATTTCAAAAGAATATCCTTCAGGTTGCCGATAATTTTGTTGACCAAGTACTGCAAGCTGCTTGTAAGAATGCCAAGGAGCGTGGGAGTAGGACGCTTGAAATCAGAGATATCCAACTTACTCTTGAGCGTGGCTATAACATTAGAATACCCGGGTATGCTTCCGATGAAATTCGCACTGTTCGAAAAATTCAACCAGCTCCAGGATGGATTGCAAAGATGTCGGCTGTTCAGGCAGCAAAGGTAACCAACGGAAAAAGCGGTGATTAATTCTCGAGCGATGATAGCAGATTAGTTTTCTTTTTATATTCAAAATAGTCATTGGACGGTTTAGTTTTTAACTGGTTTGTAGCATGTGAATTTTAAAATGGATTGGAGTACTAGGAGTTTAAGACCCGTGGATAGTAGATAACTGGCATTACAAGACATGGTTGGCGTTATCTTTATTCTAATAACTAATTTTTGATGGAAACCTTTATATGTACATACTTTATTATAAAGACTTGTGAGGACATATGTGTAATTTAAGTAAGATCTTTGGCGACTTTGATTACAGATTGTTAAAATTCGTTCGCTTGGTTCATCTGTAAATCGATAGGAAATTAAACGGAAATGAGTTTGAAAACATTCCTCATCCTCTTTCTGGAAATTACGGAATTCGTGGTGTTTTAGTTCTGACAATTTTTGAGTTGTTTAAATAACCAATTCTTATCACATGATAAAATTCCTGAAGTCCAGTTTCTATTCGCCATCGGACCCAAGCGCATCCCTGGCAATACCAACTCCATAGCCAAACGACTTATACGAACCTGTGTGACTTGTCCCATCGAACTGACTAATTTCAGTTCCAAATACAACATTAATACAATATCAAAACTATTCGAATTTATTATATTACTTTTTTTGCTCACTGCGATATAACTCCCATCCTCCATACGCGTGGCTTAAGTACCGTGAGTCGTTGGGAGAGGCACCCTCAGGACTCCCAATCGCTTGCTGTGTACTCAGTCGTTTGGTTGCCTAGTTCCATAAGGATAAACTGCTCTTTCCTCAACTTCTGTAGCTGATTTTAGAACCTTTTGTTTCTTCTAGCTGCAATTATGCCCAGCAAAAGACCAAACACGAATGGTAATAAACCGGCAGGAAATGGGGTAAATGGTACCAGAGATATCGAGATGAAGAATGATGCGCCATCATCCAAAAAGGGCAAAGGAAAGAATACCAAGGAAGCTAATGAAAAAATAACTGTTGTCTTACCACTACCCAAAGTCTCCAAGCCTTCTACATTAGCCAGTCAAAATTCAGATATTGACGTTCAAATGAATGGTGTAATGGAAATAGATACTAAAGTGGATTATTCCGCCAAGCTAGATGTATCTGCAACTACTGTAATGGGTTTGTAATCTACAAAAGCACTATGCTTTATCTTGCTAATTATCATTGTTTTCAGATATAAAATGTAATTTTCCTTTGCTAGAACGAGCGGTCACTCTTTTTGACGCAAGGTTTTCTCTTCGAGCTCTAAGATCTATCCCTTCAATTCGCAAAAGACTTACTCCCGATATACTTGCACATGTTATAACAGAGACGTATACTTCAACGAATTCAATCGCAAGACTACTATTGGCTGCTATTGATAAAGAACAAAACGAGGCTTTTAGATTTTTTAGTAACGAAATGGATATTGATTCAGATATAAAATCAAAGTCGACAAAAAGAGATCAAAGGAATGTGATTCCAGAAATCGATATTTTTCTCGGGATTCTCATTCAGGCCTATTTTTGGGATAACAAATTGTATCAAAAGGGTAATAATTTCTCAGCACAGTTGACCAATCGATTACAGCATCTAAATCGACGAACTCTGGATTCTCTTTCTGCGCGTGTATACTTTTACTATTCATTGTTCTGTGAACAGCTTGCTCCCTTGCCTCCATCCTCAATGTCACCAGTTATATCCATTCGGCCAATTCTACTTGCCGCGCTAAGAACAGCTGTCTTGCATAAGGATATAGATATTCAATCAACTATTATCGTTCTATTACTCCGGAACTACCTTTCTACATCTCATATCACACAAGCTGACTTACTTGTATCTCATACACGGTTCCCCGAGAATTCAACTAGTAACCAGGTTGCCAGATATGCTTACTACCTTGGCCGTATTCGAGCCGTTCAATTAAAATATACCGAGGCACATATACATCTGACCTCTGCTGTTCGAAAAGCACCATCCAGCTTTTGTGCCGTGGGATTCTCGCAAAGTGCACAGAAGTTGTTACTTGTTGTAGAATTACTTATGGGCGATATTCCCGCTCGTGCAACTTTTCATCTTAATAGTATGGGTCGGTCACTTCAACCATACTTTCATCTTGTTCAGGCGGTGCGTCTAGGTCTTTTGAGCGAATTCGAAAACGTAGTTAAGCAAAATACCGAAACATTTCGTCGTGATAGTACCTATACACTTATTCTACGTTTAAGACAAAATGTTATTAAGACTGGAATTCGTATGATGTCGCTTTCATATTCATGTATATCTTTGAGAGACATTTGTATTCGTTTAAAGCTGGAAAGTGAGGAAAGTGCTGAGTATATCGTGGCAAAGGCAATTAGAGATGGCGTTATAGAAGCTAGCCTTGATCGTGAAAGAGGATTCATGAGAAGTAAGGAAATTGGTGATGTTTATGCTACAAGGGAGCCCGGTGATGCCTTTCATGATCGGATCCGTGCTTGTCTAACTTTACATGACGAAAGTGTTAAGGTTTGTCTTTCTTATAAATTTGTTAACTTCTAGATCAAAGTCAAATTATACTTACATTTTTCCCAGGCAATGCGTTTTCCAATGAATCAGCATCGACTCGAACTTAAAAATGCCCAAGAAGCTCGCGAACGCGAGCGTGAGATGGCAAAAGAGATACAAGAAGGTGAATTGGATGAGGATGATTTAGGGGGTGACTTCGAAGGCATGTAATGTTTTTTATAAAGCCATTCTAATGCAACAATTACACATAAAATATATCTTTTTAAATTGAATATCTATTATTTCAAAGACTCTTTTCTCAATATTTGTTCCAACGCTCTTCAAATTTACGGAGTATCCTATTGACATTGCCTTGATGCATTTCAAATTTAAAAATTTTGCTTGAGATTAATAATAGTGTTTTTGTAGCAAAAAAAAGTATTTACATCAATAGCTCTTTGCGTAGTGTTAACTTAAGCTTTACATGTGGAAGCAGTCAATGATAGCATTTTAAATCTAGATCTTCGTACTTATTAACATGTTTTATTAACATGTCCCCCTCTGGTAAAGAATTCAAAACTTGTTGTGCAATACTTAGTAGTTCTTAACCCTTTATACACCCAAAAATCTATTTAGAATATTTAATGAGCTATCTTTTTATCTGTGTATCATGCAAAATATCTCTAATATCAAGTTTTGAATTCCTGAGGATTGGGGTTACTAGGGATATTGTAAACAATTATAGAGTATAAGGGAGTTGAGTCTACTTAGAATTGGTGACTTTGATTCCCTAGACAAAACGCATATAATTCAGGCCGATTTAAATAAAACCCCAGTCTTAAATTACAATTCACAACTCATAGCAGCGGTGGTGTCAGTCGATATTGAATTATGAAAAGTCGTATCTATTATTAGCTAATCAAGATAAATAAAACTATCAATCATAAATAGGGATGCGGTGCTGGCTGGTGGGGCCCACTTTAAATATTAAACACCTAGCCCAGGAAAATGCAAAAGTTCTTAAAGTCTAGTCCGACTACAGTGATGTCAGAGGTCAGTAATTTTCTTATCGTTAACGACGCGACAAGAACAGCTAACTTGCTATTGCACCAGCTCTCAGAGCTTCAATATCTTGGCTAAATTTTTCATGGCCTCATATTTTTTTTGTAACTAATATTAATAACAATGTTTTTTCTCTATAACTTAGAGCGCCAGGTCACACTACATCCTTCATATTTTGGCCGGAATATGCACGAATTGGTAACAGGCAAGCTACTCCAAGATGTCGAAGGGACTTGTACTGGCCGCTACTTCATCATAACAATCATGGATACGTTCAATATTTCCGAAGGACGCATATTACCTGGCAGTGGATTAGCGGAATTCACAGTTGGATATCGAGCAGTGGTCTGGAGACCTTTCAAAGGAGAAACGGTGAGATTAATGCAGGAACGTTTAGAGTCAATAAAGCTTATCATTTTGTATAGGTTGACGCCATCGTAACTTCTGTAAATCATGTTGGATTTTTCGCTGACGCTGGTCCACTCCCTCTATTCGTATCTGCACATGTAGGTTTACCAGATCGAAGATAAAGTGTTTACTACCACCCTTTAAAAAAAAAAAAATTGCACAGTAGACTAATTGATTTCTATTATTAGTTAATTCCACCTGATATTAAGTTTGATCCTAATGCAACTCCTCCACAATACACCAACAATGAAGATTCCGTAATTGAAGCGGGGACTCATGTTCGCGTTAAATTAATTGGCACAAGAGCAGAGGTAGGTGGTATGTATGCTATTGCCAGTATAAAAGAAGATTACCTTGGGTAAGAAAAAAACCATCTTTCTCAGACGCTCTCCATTTGTGAGCTACTTTTTACTAACTACGGAAATTCAGATGTTTACAAGCATCCTAAAAAATTGATCTAAAATGTCTGACACTATTTTTAATGATGTCGATAAATTCATTTCTACAAAAACAGTTGAAATGTTTCCATGCCACTGCGGGTTTTCCCCCTTTTGAACACAGAAAAATGAAATGCTAGCTTCTACATTAATTCGTTACGGGCTTGTAGTATTTAATGTGGAGCATAGAAGCATGAGGTTATATTGAGAAGGCTAACTCCTACTTATATACAATGTATTGTCACATGATATTTAGTTGGCCGTTCTCACAACACCTCCCCTTAAACCGAATGCTTTAATTCTAGCATACTTTGATTACAGAAATTAATATGTTTCATGTGTTGTAGAGCCTTTGTAAGGCCATCTGCTCTACATTTATCTGTAGGAGTATACTTAAGATAAATGAAGTTATTTTGAATAGCTTATCTCGGACAGTCGCCTTCTTTTATGAGGAAGTAACGATTCCGAGCAGATATTTTGCTTGGTATTTGCTGTTGTCAATTTTCTGTAATTATGGGTCCCATTTTAATTTCAAATATTTCTTCAAAGAGTGAGTGGTTTGAGCCAATGTGCTGCTGCAACCGCTAAATTTGATTTGATAGAGCAGCGTACCTCTCAGCTCAGCTTAGCTTCACACATATGCTTTGGGTTGCTACTTGATTATGTAAATCAGAGCGTAAAAGCATACATAAACCAAAAAAACGTCGTCACATGATGCATGCATGCATGTATTCATGCGTGTTTCAATCGTTTTACGTTTTTGTTTTCTTTTTTTTTTC
>MCFK01005240.1:0-12876 GCA_003610855.1 Erysiphe neolycopersici | reverse complement strand
TTTAATTTTTTTTTTTTTTAAAACTCGCTTTACTTTTTCTTTATTACTATTATAGCTAGCTATCTAGCAAGCTAGCTAGCTAGCTAGCGATTTTCGGAATATTATTATCATTGTTAAAAAAATATTTACTACATTTCAGGGGTGGGAAAGTGTGGGGGGGGAGCGGGTTAGCACCATTAAACTAACAAAAAAGGGGCATTCATAAGTTATTACTATTCTTGTTTTTTTTTNNTTTTTTTTTTTTTTTTTTGTATTATTCTATGAAATAAATACACTATTTCCTCGTGTTTGAATTTTCATCTTTTATTTATTTATATATAGGAATATCGTTAAATATTTGCTACAGCAGCATAGCTATATCCCAAGACTTGTATATATTAAGGTCGTAGATAGCCCCTTTTTTTTTTTTTCCTTTCTTTTCGTAGTTGGCGAGTCGTAGATTTTTTTTCGAAGTTCCGAATCAAATCTCTTTTATGATAGTCCGTCACACTTTATATTGTTTTCAAGGAATTTTGAAAACAAAACGAAAAAAAAAAAATACGTTTTAAGGAATAGAAGTAACAAGAAAGTTGCCAGCTATTCCTCTACTTGTTTTCAATGATTGATATCAAGTGGACCTAATTGGTGATAGGAATTATTATGATATAACTTTTTGCATTTTTATTGTTCATGAAACGATTGTTTATGACAGAATTCGCTGAGAGAAGTTATCATATTCAGCAACTGCATGCAAGTCAACCAAAGATAATTTTTTAAGCTTTTTAAATTGTGAACTGGATAGTAAACTACGGCAAATATTGAATTATCAAACGATCATTGAAATCGATCCTTAGATCATCATTTTGAGTTGATAACTTTGGTACTATTAGATATTGTAAACCTCGTATACCAATAGAAAAATTGATTGAATAATATTTTTGAGGTACATCACTGGCCCATATAGTCAATAAATCTATAGGTCAATTTCAAAATTGAGCCGATTTGTATGCTTATAGCACAGGCCAGATTGGTATTTAAGATTATCTTCTAAATCTTAACCACTAAAAAACATTCACTGTGTTGGGTTGTTCCCAATATCTTATTACCTTAGATTTCACAACAAGGACTTGTGCTCAAGATAATTAGAAGTATGCCAATATGTTACAGGAATCAATATCATTTGTGAGAATATGTTTTCCTAGCAATTAGATCCTATACGCAGGGCAAAGAATATACAAGTTTTGAGCATAAATAGCATATTTTTTAGTCATTGCGGTGTTTCAGGAAATCAATTTTTCTCATACTTCTTATTCAGTTGATTCATGAATCTGAGTTGCTTCTGCAGAAGCAAAATTAAACCACACTTACATGTGTATTAAAAAAAAGGGACGAGATAACCTGCAAATAGTCCTTTTGTCTGATAACTCTCTACCAGAGTTTTAGAGCGATTCATCATATATTCGAGTCCAGAAATATTAATATTACCAAATCTTTCATTTCCCAATAAATTTCATTTTTGAGTATTCATGAAATTTCGTTTGAAGAATGGCCCTCGTAACTTGTTTTTCCCCTTTTATTAGATATTCTAATATTTGTGACAGAATAAAACAGATATTCCGATCTATGAATTTTTCATGATCAGGACAGGTCATATTCTTTTGGATGATTGGCGAGCTCAAACACTTATTTAATCTGTAATTATTGATAAAAATCATCAGAACTTTTGAAATTTACCCATCTAGTAATTTTTTTACGGGCTGCGTGCGCCCCACCTAAATTACAGGATAGGACAAGTGCAAGCTAAGACCCTAGCGAATTCTATCTTTAGTTTGAATTAGCCTCTAATCTTATTTTCGAGATTGCTAAATAAATACCTTAAGAAGATAAGCAGGATAGATAGAAGGTCTATTGGAAAGATATATGTAAATGCCTATCCGAAGAGCCTGTAGTACTCTTATCATTAAGTAGAAAATTAACAGTATTNNGACCTCATACCTTTATTTTATTGTGTTGTTAATTGCCCATCAAAATTTTTCTCATATATTCTATTGCGCCCATTATTTGGCCTGGGGAAAGGTACATTTTAGAACGCTAATTCTTGCTTTTGTTTTCAACGTTTTGGCCTTTTTGGATCTGGTTCATCATCTTCATTATCACTTAATTCGGCATATTGAGTAACAGGTTGAGTGTTCTTCCAGGCGTTCGTAAAAATTGGATCAGTTTCAGCCAGTTTAGCATATTTAAGAAGTGCCTCACGTGGGTCTTCATCGCGCATACTGCTAAGTGGAATGTTCTGATTAATATGCTCTTCATCTGGTTGACTTTTCATAAAGGGGGTTACAATTGGAATCTGTGGCCTTCGAGGATCACGCGACCGACCCGAGGCAGTGAGTCCAGTATTTGGATGTCGAGCTGAATATGAAGCGGCACTAATATTCGATATAGCACCACCTGGAGTCAAAATACTGTCTGCACAGATGCCTACTGACTGATCAGTGGTAAAATTTGGATCGTCATCGATGTGTCGCTTCTTTGGAGCGCGAGATACAACATCAAGAGCTCCTCTAGTTGAGATATCGGGGCTATATAGCACATGAACTTCTGAGTTTGCTGAGCCTGTAATGATTTGATTAATTTTTGGATGCCATGCGACGGTGATGAGAGGTGATCCTGGAGTGACTGGAGTTACCAATTCTGGCTTTAAATTCCCAGGATTTAAAATATGGAGATCACCAGTTTCTGAACCAGTTATTATATAAGATGAGTTTGGAGAATATTTTATATTTGTCATCGGATAGTGATCAGAGGTAGAGGTATGAGATACCGTTACAATTGGAGCCTTAAACTTCCGAGTATCCCAAAGCTTAATAAAATTATCTCCGCCTCTTGTTACTACCATTCTACCATCTGTGCTCATATCGATACCACCTATCCAAGTTCCAGGCTCATGAGCATTTCGTATTTCTGCTGCGGGCCTAGTAAAGGGTCCATCTCCACTCCACATAACAAGACTTCCATCAACGACAGCCGAAACCAAGAGATTATTTCCTCCCTGTAATGGAGTACCCCACACTACAGACGTCATTCTTGATCTTCCTCCAGATCCAGCTGCTTTGGATTTATATACAATTACATCTTTTTGACACCTTTTGTAATTAACATCCCAGATCCGAAGCGTACTATCAGTTCCAGCTGTAACGCAAAGATTTTTGTTGACTGGATTCCATGTGCCATGAGTTACTTCAGATATATGACCTTTGGTATTATTCATATCTCTCAAGTACATATCTCCTTTCTGAAATTCAGCTAAAACTTCTCCATCTCGGCTAATGATCTTAGCCTGTGGATGAGCCGAAACACACAGAAATGTACTTCCAGACATCGGATTAAATTCAACGTGATGTATAGGATGCGTCTCGGAACTTTTAGAAGTATTTGATTGACTTGGATCTACGCTCTTAAATGCTCGTAATGTAGTAGGAGTCATAGAAGCAAAATCGTGAAATTTAAGCGTGCAATCAGTTGACCCAGTAATCAATCGTCCAGCAGCAGGATCTAGAGCAACAGTTGTTACGGATCGTTCATGTATTTTCAGTACAAGCTCATGTGATACTGGAAATTCATCTTCATTGTCAGACAAATCAGAGTCATCTGTATCTTTGTCTTCCTCTGAATCATCATTCTTGGTATCTTCTTCTGTTAACGTCTTATTTGGAAGAGTTCCAGCTTTGGATGTACAATTATTGATACTTCCTTTGATTTCGACTTTCTTGATGGTTCGCCTTGTCCGTTCGATTTGCGCCGCAATATCGGCATCTTTCGACTTCGTACCGAAGGATTGGGGGAGGAAATTTCTTAAGGGATCATTCGATGATAATTCAGGTTCTTCTATTTCTATTCCTCCACTATCATCCATATTGTCCAATAGCTGTAGTACGAGCTCAAATAAATTTGCATGCAACTATAAGCAAAAGTCTGTAAACCTATGATTTGCGTGTTGGTCAATAATTAATTCTCTGATAGCTCTCTCCACTTTGGACCTAAGCAGGGTTGCAGTCAAGTCGATTTATGAGCTAATTTGAACTTACATAATGAATTTTACATGCCTCCCCAGCTACGTATTGTTCATATTATTCCCGCTGCGCCTATCTTTTCAAACTCACAAACAACAGGATTTCAACGAAGTCATTCTGAGGACATAGTTTTCTACTCCTCATTAATAAGTCAAATTTTCAAATTTAATTATTACAAGGAATAAGTATTCTTTCAGACCTTATGTAAATCTAGATAGAGTGCAAAATAAAATTAATTTTTATCGACAAAAATGCTAACTAATTTAACTCCTACTTCGGTCGGTATAAACCTCATGACATGATAGTTATCATTTTGGCCCCAAGCAATCGCATTTACAAGGGTAAATTCCTATTAAAACCTTAGCGCCTCTATCTTGCTATGAGAGGTTAATCTAAGAGTATTAGAGCAGGTGAAAATCTTATAAGACAGCCTCCTTGCACGATATTGCACGATATGAGACCTCAAAAGACCTTAGTGCAATACTAGTTACCGATGTGCTCGTATTTCCTGGATTGAAGATTCATTGGAACCAGGAAAAAGAATTTCTACTATTAGCATTGGAAATATTTTCCCAAAGGTTGACGAGGCCACTATCGAACTACCACCTTCTTGCAGTGATAGCATTGGAGATCGTATTATACGTTTATTTTGTCCAGTTTACTTTGATACAATAACGTAATATTTGATGATATTTTACAAAATGATGATCCTATCGCCCTGTAAACGTAATAACGTCCGGCGCGTATTTTGAGTATCAGCCAGCCATCCTGGCTCATACTGATTGACGGTTTCCTCCCTTAAAATCGTACAGGATCTATCAAACCTAAATTTTTGCAGGTCCATAGCCTTTTCTCCTTTCTCTTTTTTCGTAAGGAACTGGAAATTGGAAAAATTGATTGCTAGGCGGGTGTCTTACGGAGCCATTACTTCAGACGTGGTAGATGTACAACAATTTAGAGCACTATCAAAGCATTCAACTTCTAAACTTTTATCTTGCGTGGTATGTGAAACCGAAGATGATTGGACTTAGAAATGGTTAGTGAATTTTGTAATGCTTGAAGCTCAATGTGTTTTTGAAGCTGTGCTTCTTAAAAGGATACAAGTATAATAAGGCTAGATAGACTCATATTTACAATCGACAATATCATATTTTCAAAACCAATAATCAGGTATCATACGCAGGAGTAGCAAACCCCACGAAGTTGATGAGTTAAGATCAACAGCGATCACCAATTTTGCCCATCGTCTTTCTCTTTAATTAGCTGAAGCTGTGTACAATGAAATTTCTAGGATTCATTCTAGGTATGCTTATGAGATTAGAATTCTTGTATTATGAAACACGGTCATAAAGTCCATAGGAATCGCATATCACGTGGTAGAAAAGTTGCTATCTCTTTCGACTGAGTAATTTCTACAAATCGCTGGTAGATACTAGCCTAAGTACGAGTAAATGGTGTTTGTATTTATCCCACAAAACATATTGTTTGTTGGCTAAGATCTCACCCCAGTTTCTTTTTAACGTGACATGGTATCATAGTGCCGGATGTCACGGCTCAATTTGAAGTGACCACAGTTTATAAGCATAAGGAGTGGTTTGATCCAATTGATTATAGATACGAGATCTAAAACTAATGAACGAAAGCATCCGAGTGTAAGAACAACTAATAAATATCAACACACCAAAGACCTGAGCTATACTCTTTTGGATCGAGTGACTCGTTATCTCGTTGACCCGACAATATATATCACGTGACCCTTTAAATACTTTCTTATAACACACAGGAATGCTTTCAAGATCGTTCAGTGCATGCGATATTTTAATTCAGAAAAAGAGGAAGACTACTGGATACCTGGTAACGTTAATAGTTGTCAATACATGGATCATTTCGATAGTAAGGTACGGTGCATATGTGTGGGAGCCAGAGATAACAAGACTAAATAAAGTCAAATGGAATTGTCACACATCTCTCACGGCATGTTGGAATATTCTCATTGATAAGGCCGTAAATATAGTTTACAGCTTTTGGAACTTGGTGCTTATTGTAAAACTGTGGGTCTCGAGCGCCTACTTCATTTTGGGAGTATTGGTAGCGGTATTTATAACCACGACGACAACATATTTTGTAATCTGTAGAAAGCTTCTCGATATTACTCAATATCGATAGACTTGATGGGGTCGAAAAATCAATGAAATTTACCTTTATTTAAAAACACGAAATCAATCTAAAAGTAATTATATGTATGCTCTTGGGCCAGTCCATTCAGAGTCTGGCTTTTATTGTTTGTTGTCTTAGGCAACACTGAATAATCTAAGGTGGATTAAGCCGATTAAAAAAATAGCATTTTAATAGGGGAAGTATGGTTAGTTCTACTCTTTTTCAATTGTAAAGTGATGTGTTTCGCTCTTTCTTCCGCTTAGGAGGGGGAAAAAATCCAAAAGGTCGGGAAGGAATTAAGCTAAAATAATGCTTAGACCCTCCCCCAAAAAACGGAAAGAGAGTAAATTTCCTGACTCTATGTAAATGACTCAAATGGAATTAGTATTTTTTTTAAAAAAAGGATCAAATATGGTTCAAGCCGATCAAGATGGGACATTGTATGGAGGAGTAGTAGTCAATTTGTAGCCTCAGTTGTTCGTATATACTTATACTAACCTTTAGTTAATAATTGTATAATCTTAGAACAACGAAATAAAATTAGTTACCTCAAAATTACAAGGCAAGGAGGGAGATAAGGAAAGCCTGGTTTTATATTGCTCTGGTATAAGATTATATATGTACCTACATATATAATCTTATAAAGATTCGATTGATTTGGACGATATGTGCACTTGAGATATAGCTTATGCTCTATTTTGTTGATATCAATATAAGCTGAGGTATGGAGACATACCACTTGTCTATAATTATCAATTCACCCAACCCAAGGAAAAAGACGAGACTCGATCAAGAAGCTTAGTTGAGCTATCCAAGCAAATGATAAATTTCTTGTTCATATCCACTCAAATTCTTGCAAGATCTGTAGTAGCAATGTTTGGTCTCAAGTTCAATAGAGATCCACTCTGTCCAACTCAAACCATATTTAGAAGACAGGTCTACTGCCAGACCACCAGACCAAATAGAACAATTCTCTTCGCACTAGTATTTCCGAATTCATGGAGGTGACTTTCCAAGGCAGTCTCTAAATTCGGCGAACGGACTTTTTCTTCCGGCAGGTTTTTTTAATTTTTTACTCTACAATATCTTCCTTCCTTAGCAAGTTTATGGTTAAACTAAGTTTGATATCCGAGCACAAAAATTGACGTCCCGAATCAGGGTTATAAGTTGGTATTTGATTGGCTGAAGCTTGCATATACTCGCTGCTTATTGGTTATCTACTGACCCTAGATACTGAATGATGATGAGCTTTGCATGCGTCAAGATTCGGTAGCCTACCAGATACCTCAAATTACCTTTCTTCGCTCGCTTTGAACGGAAGTGTGCACCATGGGGTGAGGCCTTGTACTGAATTCGATGAAGAGTTTAGATGTTTAGTGTTCGACCTTATTTTCATCTTTCTTCCTCAGATCTATTATCACCGTTTCTTTGCTCATTTTTTCCTCTAAGAGACAATAGCTAGCAAAATCTTCTGGCAATTAACTCGTAAAAATATATGTCTTTTTTTTTTCTGTGTCGCGCATATAACATCGATGTGAGGTCTTGATCACAGCCTGCAAATCGCGTCTAGAGAGTAAAGTGTGGAAAATGCCAGCTAAAAGGTTTACGACAGTGATGTCTGTCTACTCCAAATACCTTCCAGTGCAGGCGATGGAAAACTTGAGTACTGATTTGAATATAGACCTCTGCCTTCCGGAGTATCACGAAAAATAGTGTTAGATACTCTTCAGAACCATAATGAAATGTGAGCTGTCGTGATTATTATCTTTCTAAATGACTGATGCGTGTTATGTTTTTCTTTCTCTGACCCGAATCAGGATCGATTTAAACCAAACTTACTGTTCATATAACCGCATCCCTCCACCTGCTAGCGCCACACCAGAAGAAATAAATTGTAGTTGGTATCAAATTACTGACCGCATCACAATGTGCCCAGGACTTCCACAAAAGTCATTCACGTTCAATGCCTGTTTCCATGATCTTAGCGACGGTTCTCAGCTTCACTGTTACGCTCCTCTGGGATTATTCATCAAGCAGAAATGGACCATTGGTGGTAACGTGCCTGGAGAGCCAGCACGCCCGATAGAAATTGGCATTGGCGCTCCAAGCTCAGGTCTCTATATCCGCAAGGACGTGGAGCTGAAGTGTAACTTTTTCGCTGCTCGAATTGTTCGCCACAGTTTCAAGGGTTCCCTCGATGCGCTAGTTGCGCGATTGATGGCCAAGGTGCTCCCTACCGAGGCCGTCGTAACCAGCAAGAAGATTGAAAATGAGAAAAATCATGGCTATCAGATTACCCTGTCGCCGATGAGTCCGCCGCTCAGTGTGCCCTTGACCTTGCCGTTGAGTCCGCCAGCGAGTCCTCACATGAGCACAAGCGACTCCGAAAGAAGGTTTCCCCACTGCGAATTATGGCCCGAGCGTCAATCGGTGTTATCGGAAAGTGGAGTTACTCCTGGATCTAGTCAAAAGGAAAATGAATGGGCAGCCGGTGCACATCTACCAGAGAACATGATGCCTGTGGAATTGCCCTCATGAAATTGTTATATTGTAATATATACAGACACATACCTTTTGAGCATGTCTCAACTTATAACAAAGATTTATTTGCATATTAATGATTTTGGATAAAAAAATTTCTATTTTCTCTGTCTTTTGTAAAAAAAACCACAAATGAAACACGTCATATAGATAAAATAAAATATATATATCTCTTATTACAATATATATTTTTCACACTCACCGGCAGAAGAGGGTTTTAAATCAATTATTAGATATCTAAACCAAAATAATGATTTTTTATATTTTTTTCGTTAAAGAAAGAAGAGAGGAACATTAATAATTCTTATGAAGAATAATATAATCATGGCTGACTCCAGGAAAATCTAAAATTTAGGCTTGAAATTTGAAGTTAGATGTTTGGCATTAATATTTCTGGAACCTTTGCGAAATTGAATTAAATGGGCAAGACACGGCGAGTGTACATTCGTAGCTAACTTTTGTTTTTTCAGCGATACCAGGGAGTGACTGATTGATAGTTCAAAATTTATGAATCTCTACTACATTGAGAAGTTTAATATTTGTCAGCGAGAAGTTTGTATAATTCGGTACAACAATGGCTTTGTGTAGGGGGAAGCTGATCTTCCCAAATGATAAAAAAAATATCATCTCTCTGACGGGGAGTCGAACCCCGATCTTCCGCGTATGTTTCTATGTAAACATGACAAGCGGAAATCATGACCGTTAGACCATCAAAGAGGTGCTTGATTTGACGTAAGAACATTAAACTATATACTCTTTAATAATTTTCAAAATTTGAGGAAACATTTGATAATTACAGAATTTTCTCAGCGAGAGAAGAATATCTGGGGGGTGAGGGCGGGAAGATTAAATTGACCTTTTTTTTTTTTTTTTAAATTTATATCATTAATTTTAATGGCCTATAAATATTGTTTCTCTACCTTTTTACTTCTTGTAAAATTGACTACGTGATGGGAAAATTAAATATAATAGCTAAGGATTGAAAAGAGATGTTTGACCGACCCTATTAATTACCCTTCTTTCAATTATTTACTTTGCTGTAGAATCGCGCAAACCTATTATTCAAAGGGAAAAAAAATTGGAAGCGTTATTAATTAAGTAAGAAGATTTGAAATTATCTATTGAGTTTCGGATAGATATAGAGTAGACTTCAAGAGAGTTCATTCCCTGCAAATTTATTTTAGCTGTTGATTTCGCATATATAATCAATCGAGCTCCAAAACCACCCATCCCTTTCCTAAAAGAAAGACCTACCTACACTCGAGTCGCTATCACATCGTTTTATTTTAAATTTAGCAAGTATCAAAAAATAGCTTCGGGGTATGCACATCTTTGTTTGGTGCTTATTTCTATGCGAAATCAACAGCTAAAGATTAATGTGTGTTACAAAGTGTCTTGTTGGAATGATAATTTCATCGTAGAATCCTGTTGATTTTGGTTATAATTTTAGTATAAACTACTTACCTCCAGAGGTAGATAGATGATTTGCTCAAATTTTGTTGATTATATTCACAATTTACTTTCTACTATGCGGTACCTAGAAGCCTCAGACTGGTGCGAAGCTCAACAGACGAGTGGAGGGGGGGATTAGTCAGCTAGGCATTGATGTATTGGTTCGCTGATATCATCTGGTACAAAATAAAGATTAGCTAACTCCAACGCAGTTTCAACATCAGCGGATGGAGACGGAATCGTTTCTGAATATCGATCCTTGAATCATTCAATTTGTTGGAGAAGATCTGACGGTAACTTGATATTCCAGTTTTTGATCTTCATTTATTTATGTAGATCTAAATCTACATGTATCATTTGGTTAAGGGTCTTTACCACTACGCAACACGTAAAGAAGGTAAGACAACCATCGCAACATTAAAACTATCATCCTTCACCCTCATTTTCACCCTCTGCCTAATTTTCTCGATGAAATTCACACAGGAAGTATAATTATTTTTGTATGGTTTTGGGTTTTGTCTCAAACTTCAACCTGGAATAAGACCAAGCTAATTTGAACGACCCGTTGGTTGATGTGTTTAGAATACTCGGTTCTTTTATTGGGACTAGATAACGCAGGCAAGACAACATTTCATGAACAAGTTAAATTCCTATTTTTACCACATGCGCCCGCACCCAAGCTAAATATAGGACCTACTGTCGGACAGAATGTGAGCACTATCACGCTACCTGACATGTACCTCAAACTTTGGGATATAGGTGGTCAGGAATCTCTTCGCAAGCTTTGGAAATCTTATTATCGATCATGCCACGCTATTATATTCCTGATTGATAGTACTGAGATTGGGGATGGGGATTTGGAGCATGATGAGTCGGGCCGGCTTGAAGAGTGTCGATTGGCCTTAGAAGAGGTACTAGTCAATGATGAAATTGACGGTGTACCATTGTTGATCTTAGCAAATAAGCAAGATCGTGAGGATTGTGTTGAAGTTGTTCGTATCAAAGAGGGGTTTGTCAAACATGTTTTTGAAGGTGCTATGGGCAGTGCTATTCGGGATTCAAGGGTTTTACCTGTAAGCGCACTTAAAGGCACTGGAGTAAGAGAGGCAATCGAGTGGGTTAGGAGCCGAGTTACGTGGAATAAAGAAGGCAGACCGCCGGTGATGCGATAACTTATACGGAAGGCAAGCGTTCTTGAGGTAAAATCGAGGTCTAGGGTAATGATCTACATCAAATAGAGTGTAGCATCATGAGCAAAAATAATCTGATTGTGTGTGATCTTATATGGGTGATAACCTAACTTTGTGTTGTTGTTTCTTATGTTATCACTGATAGAAGGTTCACCATATTTAAAGACAAATGGGTCATTGAAGAATAGTTAACATGGAAAAGAATACCTTCCCAACAAGACAAGATATCATCAAGTCTAACATGATTTCAGAATGCAGAGCCTATATTTTTGCTGAATTTATTTTATATGGTTGAGGCTTTACTACTTAACCACCCACTTTCTTATCTGGGGATATCTGCTTCGCTCCGAACGATATAGAATACCTTTGTTTAGGAAATTAAAGAGCCAAGGAGAACGTTTTATTAAATTGCTTGGAGAAGAGAAAAGTCTTGGCAACCGTTGGTTTTTTCTAGGAATAAAGGATCGTAAACTTTTTCAAGTCTACCATCTAACGCGCAGCTGCTTGCTGCGCCTTCCCTCTATCTCTCTAAATCTTCTATGAACATGAGAATTATGCAAATTATCCCAACATGTTGGACATGTATGGTATTGTCAATTTTCACCACTTCAAATGCTAGAATCTGAATTAGATCAAAGTCACACGTAATTTTGCAAAATAAGATTTAATTATATCCTCAAAGAAACTAAGAAAGGTGCAGTATATATATATATATATATATAAATAAATAAATATATATATTCGACCCGCGCAAAATATCAATGATCTTGCATGATTACATATCTAGATACACGATAAAGTGGATCTTTTACTCACTTTTCTTTTTCTTTGGTTTAGGCCTAAATACTAGGGATCACCACTAAATAAATTGACTTATTAATCAGAGAAGAGAGAAATCACAAATGGTCAACATTTTTTTTTAACTACCATCAAATCGTGAGCATGAAGAAAGATATTACAAATAAATGCTCACGATTTTTTATTTCAGTTATTTCTTTTGAAATTTGATATGAATAGATTGTATAATTAACAATACTACATTAACCATCATCATCATAATAATCATCATTATTATTATTATTATTATTATTATTATAGAAATTAAATTACACTTATGTAAGGATTTTGTTTGCGGTCTTAGTGGTTTCTCCAATACCACCTTCCTTAGACTTTCTTCATCCTGTAAAACTGATTACGAAGGTTTACTGCAAAAGCGTGTATGATTGATATCCCGTCGACGAAAAATAAAGAAAAATAAATATGTATCGACGAAGAGCAGATCATTCAAATTAATGAATGGGGATGATGATTGATGCTCTTGCTCTTTAGAGAGACTACCTACCTACCTACCTACCTACCTACCTGTCACTGCTGGATGCGTGGGGGGTTAGTGAGTAGTAATAAGTGGCCATGGACTAAGAAATAGCTTGGTGGGGTGATGGTATGTCACAGATCTGAATAGAAAAAAAAAAAAAAAAAAGCTT
>MCFK01005237.1:0-11300 GCA_003610855.1 Erysiphe neolycopersici | reverse complement strand
ATACAAAGAAGGCAATCCTGAAATCCAGTACCGGCCGGCAGATGAGCTTTTTTGAACTTGCTTGGGTTCAATTCCAGCACTGGAACGTAAGTGAAAGTACCATTAGAAGAGTTTTTGAAAGACAGAGGACTTGAACGACGGAGCTCCCGCGCACACTGCCCGAAAAACAAGGGAGGAGTTATCCCTTCACGGAATTCAGCAGAATTCTGGACAGCTTTTACACCAGACTTAATTAAATCCCACAGATTCTGGGTGGGAACTCATGAACTCCTACGTCGATAACAATCCAGAGCCAGATGGTAGACGTCCATCTTCATCTAGGCTTCGTGAAAAAGTTCTAGAGACATAAGAGTCCATAACTTCAGACCAACTATCCCGGCTTATCGAAAGCAGGCCGGCCAGGTGCCAGGCCACAATTAGTGCCAAAGGAAGACCAATACCATATTAGGGAAATTGCTGAGTTCTTAGTTTTTATAGGGGATAAAAGTTTCTTCTAGAGTATTGTTGTTTTAATGGAGAAATTTACAAGAAAATGGTGCTTTTTGTTAGTAATTTATGTGGTTGTGATTCTGATTTTTATAGCATTGCAGGGGTTTGTAAAGTTCAAGGATAATGTTAGTACAAAATCTCCCTGGTCAAGCTTGATTATAAATCATGCCATATTAAGTTTAGTCGTCTCACAAATAGCTCCTGTTTCTACCCCACTACTGTACTTACACACTTCCCAATAACATATTTGCCTATTATGCCTAATGCTCTGTTTTTATTATCCGACCAACTTATTTCGACAATGGTAAGAAAAAGTCGAACTTAAACCAAATTTATGACTTACTTTTGATAGTCAAAAAGTTTGTAGAATGCACTCCGCAGGATATTAATACGTTGTAAAGTTTTTGTGTTGTGTTGTGATTAGATTTTTAGCAAGGGGTAAGAAGTCATTGATTTTTTATATAAGCTTCTAGATTTGTACAATGCGGCTATGTATATTTTTACCAGGACATATATCAATTTATCCGAATACAAAATACATGTGAGTCACTCCGATAATTTACTCGATTTTAATCCTACCAATTGTTTGCTTAAAGCAAATCTCTAATAATCATAAGTTTATCTAAAGACGTCAGACTTTCGCCCTGTCGTACCTACGTTCAAAACATCCTGTTCCTTCGATATCCTATATTAAATCGAATCCTCAACCCATTTTTTTCCAATATAGCAACCCAGTTAGGATTTCCATATGACAGAAGTGCTTTTCTGCCATGAATTTTAGTTTCAGCCTGGGTTTCTGGCATTTTCAGAGCTGATAGCGTCTTGTGATCCGGGTAATGCCAAAGAAAAAGATTGTTTTTCTTTGGTGAGTAGAGAGTCCGAGCAAGTAATGCTTGTATCTGATTCTGTTCTATATTCTGAAATTCCCATCTTATCAGATTTGGGAATAGTAAACATATCTGGGTCAAGAGTTGGATAAAAGTTTTCATCTATAGCTAAATCATCTGTTATTTGTTAGTAGTCCGCCGAGAAAAAACACCTTCAACTCACGATCTTCAAATCCACAAAGCATGATCTTATTGGGCGCAATAATATCAACTTCTTTAATTATGTTCTCGTCATGTTGCGTATTATTATTGCCTACTGGAGCAGCAAATATACTTTCACATATGCTTTCTAAAGAATTCTCGCCTGACAGAAATTCAGTTACTGGAAGAGATAATGAATGTGTTAAGGAATCAGGTTGCAGATATTCCAGCGCAAAGAGATCTACCGTGCTTTCATTCCAATTTTTAAAAATATTGTTAGTAGACTCGGTAAGATGATCTTCATGTACGTTCCTATCTTGAGTAGGTGCCTTAGGAGTCAAGACAAGATTTTGGTGATTAGGTATCTGAGTATCTGTTAATATATGAGGTGAAGATTGGCTTCTAGAATCGCTGATATTTTCTGTATATGATGGAGAGCAATCTCGTGGTTTTAGTATCTCTACATGAGTGGGTTGTTGCCACATTGATGCATTAGGCCATGCAATGGAGGATTTCTCTAACAGATCTAGAATAGAGGTGAGTTTTATGTTTTAATCAAAAAATAAATTATCCGGAGTTTCTCTTATGCTCAAAACATTAACTTACGGAGTGGGGCGTGCTGAAAAGAAAATGAAATGATGTTTCTGACTCGCTCAAATAGATTATCACTTTCACGGGTGAATCCCTCAGATATAACAACTCGAAGTCGGCCGAGATTATCGATTGGGCTCCAATAGCTCTGAGAGAGTAGCTCTTGATGGAAGACTGGAAACTTCAGCGGCTCAAACTGCCCAAGTTCATTTGCCACTAGAAAATCTCAGTTCAATCCTGTAGCGAGATCATATGAGATTGACCTGTACTATTTTCTATGACGGTTGGCCAGGGCCCATTTTTTACAAACTTTTTGGATCTAGATTAATCAACGAGAGTGCAGCAAGATTTGGCTGGAAATATTACCCAGACTCTATTCCATCGATAAAAAGTCGTGCCTCGAAGGATACTTTGTCTGGAAGTCTTCTCAATCCTAATGTATTAAAACTAATCTCGGGGTTTTCCCAACTGTGGATCGAGACTCTGAAATTATGGCCGGCTTCTAGGCTAGGGACAAAGCAAGTCATAGTAGGGAGTAAAGAATTTGGTCGGAGATGCTCTGTTTCTGTATCTCTCGTTAAGACATAGTTCATGATTTACTTTTTGTAAAGTCCTACCCAAATCTGGAGTGACATGACACGAAGTTTTAAACTCTTGCTGTGGTATCTTGGATGACCCAGGAAATAAAAGGACATCCCAGCTTTTATAGCGCATATTTAGTTGTCTTTTGGATACAAAACTCTTATAGTAATTAAAGCAAAGATTGAAAAGCCAATTCCGTACTATTTCCAAGTACGTACAATTGATAGGAGGGACTGGATGATGAAAAGATGTTGTTGCATATCAACAAAGCTAGCTAGTGTAAGAACAAAATATGGAAGGGACGAGTGAGGGAACAAATATGATTCGTCATGTGTATTTTATACAGGCTTTTTTTTTGTATAATTTAAGTTGCAGCATTATTCTTCCAGAGATCTAGCCTGATTCACATCAGATTTTATATTCATAGCTGAGAAGTTACTCAAGATCTTACCCCAACCGTATCCGGGCCACCAAGTTCTTTCTGTAGTCCACCTTCATACTTTTTTGCAACTGAAGGTTTATCGGGGTAGCTGAATAACTTTGTGATTAGCTTTTATTTGAGAGCCAAGTAAAAGGGGTTGAAAAGTTAGCTTGTACAGTAAATTAACAGATGCTGCAAGTGCAAAGACAGCGCTAATGAAGATCCCTATTTGAAAAAAGGCTGTTTTTGGTTTTACATGAGTGTACTTTAGGCAGCGAATTAGCATGTTTCTATACAGAATTTGAGAAGTAGGAAGTTATTAATTTGGCATGTATAAACACAATTCTATTAGGAGGATAAAAAGAAGGATAAATCCTGTATTACAGATACTTACCTCATGAGGACTGAACATGCCTAATATATCATTATCTTCATGAATTGGCTCCCCAAAGTTTCGACGTTCCTGTTTATCCCACCAATCTGCATGGGGATCGCGGAATTGCCTCTTTATGCGAGGTGGATTTATATATCCTCCATTCTAATATGGTTACTCATTATAATGAAAATACAGATAGTTTTAACTAACCATTCCAGGATCTTCAAGATCTGTCTGTCCAAGAATATCAGCTTTTTACGTATATTGAACACTTCTTAATCACCGCTTATTCATCGCATTTAATCTCATCTGGGAGCAGAAAAGAACTGACCAGCGTTGGATATTCAGATTCTGTCGATTTTATCGTTGCACTTCCAGCCCATCGGAGCTGTTGTCTTATGGCAAGCTTAGTTCTTAATCTTAGCGGGTGAGCATAAGCTGTGAAAATCCTGTGATAAAGCATCTTTGTGAAATATAAGCTTAAGATTTAATTATTCCCATAGGTATGTGACCTTTTTTCTTATATTGATTGGGCTTTCAGGAACATCTAATCATACAAAGCTATATACTTGTAATATATTTGAATTTTTGTGGTCTGTGCACTCTGCGAGAAGATTAATTCTATGGATGATATTCAAAAATAAACACCGTAAATTTCTAAGTGTGCCTTCGAATTGAGTACGTGACCACACGCGTTTTATCAAATGTTGCTTTGTTATAGAAATAGATACAATTTTTTCCGAAGCCTTCATCGTATTCCACTTGTATTAACTCGGCGATATGAAGGAGAAGGCGACGATTTTAGCCCCAGAACAGTCGCCGGATGATGCACAATGTACCGATGAACACCCTATTAAGAAACGCCGAATTGAGCGGAAGAAACCTGAATCACCTCCATGGAAAAAATCTCTTGCTGATGGTCCTTCTTCATTTACTGTAGAAGGTAGAAGACGCTCTGGACGCGTGAATTCAATTCCATTAAATCTCCAACCCCCCTCTGAAAAAAGGTCGACACGAGCTTCTCACAAAATAAACTCCACTAGGATTAAAGGGTATGGTAAGGAAGTGAAGAGTACCCTTTCATACCCTCTAAAATCTTCAAAAAATGTACTCACACCAAGTAATGTGTCTCAGAGGTCTATATCATGTACTCCTAGACCAAAGTCATCGACAAGGAACACATCACCCAAAGCTTATAATCGCAAATCTTCACAAAATAATCTTACTAAAAACTCCGTGTATACAAACAAAGCATCCCTGGCTCCAAAGTCTTCAGTATCTTCAGACGAAATATCACAATCCAAGAAGATTAATAAATTAGGAAAGGATATTGAACAGAGCACAGGAATAAGAGCAAAAATAAGGCTTCGTGTAAAGCCACCAAAATTACCTATTACGCATCCTGGTCTTGTCCTTACTCGGCCAAGTCGCTATTCAGATTTACAGGAATATTTTCAAAATGAAGGAGAAAGACATATAAATGAAGGTGGTCTCTTTTGTCCTGAAACTCCAGTAGAATACCCACCGGACAGTGCTTTAAACGATGCTCTAATAATCTTGCGTGCAGAGAGAGCTGCTGAACCTGGTGGAATTCTTGCATACAGCAAGTATCATATATTCAACGAAGTAGAAGACTCACAAAAGATTCCATCCCAGTACTCTCATCGTGATCATTTATGTCGGGCTATGGCTGGTTTCAGAAAATTAATGCTAATAGAACAAAAAAGTCACCGGCAGCAAGCGAAACGAATTGCAGAAGCTTGTGTTGACGAATGGTTTCGCCGACAACCTAAGACAACGGAGCAGCTTGAGGCCGAGCTTACCATGGACTCTCAATTACGTTATAAAAGTGTAATAAAAACTTTACGAGGAACTTGGGATAACGTTGCAGCCGAAGTTAATCGAAGGCGTCTCGTGGAGTGGGAGATAAAAGAACAAGCACGTGTGCGCAAAGCCTTAAGTGAAGCCGTGGAAAAATCGCAGCTGAAATTACAACAACATAAAGATTGTATGAACACAAGTTTTTCGACCGATGATGAAGACGAGGTGGAGCCTCTTGTTAATACTGATGATGGAATTAAATTGCAGCTAGAGCGTAGTAATAGTGAGAGTAAGATTTCACAAAATAACTCAGAGATTAATAAGGATATAGTTTTAATTGACACCGAAGAGGATGACCTACTTACTGTCGAGCAACTTCGTGAGAAGTACGCAATTCTATCATGTCTAGGTAGAGACCAGTTGGATAATACAGTTACATATATAGAAAATATTTCAAATGCGGAACTAGAGACTAAAGGTGATGTTAATCGTGAAAACGAAATAAAACCAATCTATGGTAGTGATGAGTCAATGGATACAGATACCGATGATGATAGTATCTCCAGCAATGAAACAAATGAAATTAGTACGAATGATGAAGATGGTGAAGATGATGCTGGGGAAACCAGTCTACTCGGATTTTTGACCAAGACAGAACTGAAAACGCTAGATCATTGTGAAGTCAAGTCTTTGAATGGCTTAACCCCCAAAAAGATAACTGAAAATGAAAATCAAGATAATTTACTTGCAATAAATGTCGAAAAGGATATTTTTCCTGTAAAAGTCACATCAAAAACTGCTCAAAGTGAAGATGGATCACATACAAATGGTATCAAAGCTAAACCTGAAAACACTCAAAATAATTATTACCCACGGACAAGTGGCATATTGGTAAACCAAAAAATTGTCTCTTCATTATCTGATCACAGCCATAAAGATTCACTCTTAAATAGCCCTACATATCTTGAGCAAACAATCAAAGTTATCCCTCAGAACTTAGATTTTGAATTTCCTCGAACATTAACGACAGCCAATGGCTATCTTTTCCAAAATGATTCTATATTATCTCCTGAATCTGAGATTGGTAATCTTAAATATATCAAGGGCACAAAACCTCAACCTGATAGTCAGATAAAGACACCTGTACCTTTTCTTTTGAGAGGTACGTTGAGAGAGTATCAACACTATGGATTAGATTGGTTAGCTGGCTTATACGCAAATAATACTAATGGAATATTGGCGGACGAAATGGGACTTGGTAAAACTATACAAACAATAGCCTTGCTTGCTCATCTCGCTTGTGTCCATGAAGAGTGGGGTCCCCATCTGGTTATTGTGCCAACCAGTGTAATACTAAACTGGGAAATGGAATTCAAAAAATGGTGTCCTGGGTTCAAAATTATGACTTATTATGGCAGTATAGAAGAACGTAAAAAGAAGCGAATAGGTTGGAAAAATAAAGATATGTGGAATGTATGTATCACTTCGTACCAATTAATTATCCGAGACCAACAAGTTTTCAAACGACGTCGTTGGCACTACATGATCTTAGATGAGGCCCATAATATTAAAAATTTTAACTCGCAGAGATGGCAAACAATGCTAACATTCAACACTCGAGCCCGATTACTGCTCACTGGGACTCCATTACAAAATAATTTGACAGAGCTTTGGTCGCTGCTCTACTTTCTGATGCCCTCTGATGGGACAAATCAAGGAGTTGGCGGGTTTGCAGATCTTCAAGAATTTCAAGACTGGTTTAAAAAACCCTCTGAACAAATTCTAGAGCATGGGCGAGAACAAATGGATAATGAATCTTGGAGTATTATTAGTAAACTTCACAAGATTCTTCGGCCTTATCTTTTGCGAAGATTAAAGGCTGATGTTGAGAAACAAATGCCTGCCAAATTCGAGCATATAGAATTCTGTCATCTCTCCAAAAGACAAAGAGAATTGTATGATGGGTTCCTAAGTCGTGATGATACAAAAAACACTTTAGCTTTCGGAAATAATCTTTCAATCATAAATTGCCTAATGCAGCTTCGAAAAGTTTGTAATCACCCTGATCTTTTTATTGACCGGCCAATCTTAACATCTTTGCCAATGGAAAGATCAGTAGTTGCTGATTTTGAGATCAAGGAATTATTAGTTCGTAGGCGTCTCTTAAGGGAAGATTCTATGAGTAAAGTTAGTCTTGAATTCTTAAACTTAGTTCCTACTAAATATGAGAGATTATCGGATTATAATACTTCCCGTACTGCCGCTCTAAGTGCTCAACGAAAAATTTTGGACCTACGTGATGCACAACGCCTTCGAGCTCAGAAGGATAGTACTAAATACGACCCATCTACAATGCAATCGAATTTAACCTATCTTGAGAGCTCATCAAGATGGAGCCGATTCGAAGAACTTCAACATTGTGTGTATGTGAATGCACTTCGACGACAACAGAAACCAATCTATGGTAGTCAGCTTGTTGAGCTCCTGTCTCTAGAGCTAAATGAGCTTAACCCCAAACCTAAAAGAAGAGATCAGCTTATAAATTGGCTCGGGAATACTCCATCAGTTATGAAAGATCTTATTAGGCCTGTGTCTGACCGGGCTGAAGCCTTCAAAGGTACTATTCAAAGGTTTGCTTGCTCAACGCCTGCAGTCATTGCTAAAGATATCACCTTGTTTACATTAACATCTCGAGGATTGGCTTTTATTCAAGATCATATTGATAGTTCGAAAATAGATCCATTTCATGAAGCTCGAATGAGACTTTCGATTCAATTTCCAGATAAACGTCTATTACAATATGATTGTGGCAAATTACAGAGTCTAGACAGATTACTCCGGAAATTACAGGCCGAAGGTCATCGTGCTTTAATCTTTACTCAAATGACTAAAGTACTTGATATTCTTGAGCAATTTTTAAACATTCATGGACATAAATATTTACGTCTTGATGGCAGTACTAAGATCGAACAACGCCAGATTCTTACTGATCGATTTAATAACGATACAAGGATCTTGGCCTTCATCCTTTCAAGTCGGTCTGGTGGATTAGGAATTAACCTTACTGGTGCTGACACTGTAATATTTTATGATCTTGACTGGAATCCAGCAATGGATAAGCAATGTCAAGATAGATGCCATCGCATTGGACAAACTAGAGATGTGCATATCTACCGACTTATCTCAGAACATACAATTGAAACTAATATTTTACGAAAAGCTAACCAAAAGCGAATGCTAGATGATGTAGTCATTCAGGAGGGAGACTTTACGACTGATTACTTTCAGAAAATTTCAGTGAGAGATATGATCGAAAACGAATCACACCTTATGGGGAATGATGCTGCCGCCAATGCTGCTGTAGATCGTGTTCTTGGAGTCTCTGATAGCAAAGAAGTAAATCATGATTTTGCTCAGGCTGAAGATAAAGAAGACGTTATTGCAGCAAGACTAGCTGAGCGAGAAATTTTGCAGACCGATGCTGGAGACTTTGAAGAAAATTTACCTTCTGCAACTGAAACTACTGGGCAAGATACTATTTATACTCCTCTTCAGGATATTACAATTAATTCTGAAAACTTCATGATAGAGGCCGATGAAGTTGAACTTAATGCATGGGGCAACCCGATCCAACCGATGGATAATTATATGCTAACGTTCATGATGGAACAGCTCAAAGGCTCGTCTTTAGAACTACCGAAAGACAAGATTAAAAATAAGAGGCCTAAAGATAATCGTTCCCAAAGAATAAGGTAGTAATTGATGATAATGAGTATTCAAATATTATTTAATTTGGCTTTGCATTGTATACAATGAATAGCTCATAATACGGCATTTTTTAGTTGGAATCTCGAAAGCAATTATGATAGTTTGTTTTTGTCTCTTAGCTTTATGGAAAAGGTTTTAGTGAGATTAAGAGACGGTGAATGGCGTTTGGTTGGGAAATAAGATCGTTGTGATTGGTTAGCCTCAGGAGTTTTAGGGGTTCAAAATGGATTTTGATTTTAAATTTTAAAGGGAGCTCAAAGTTGGATTGAGCTAGTAAACATCTTAACAAAGAAAAATTCTTTTATCACATCAATTAGTAAATTAGAAAAATTCTAGTTAGAAGAGTCTTCTAAATATCGTCTACAAAAATTCTTTTTATCATTCTGAAATATGCCACAGAGAACAAACACTAACAAAAAATCGACAAATTTTGCTACTCGCGAGTTTCTAAACATTACAATATTTATAGGGAATCTAGCGTTTTTGTTACATAGACTAACACCCATGTAAAATTAATTATATCTCGCTTAACTCTAAATGGAAATGGAAATAGATCGGAAATTGCAAAATACACAACTTTATGTAGATGTATGTATTGTAAAATAAAACTTGACTAATCACCTATCACATTGTTTACATTTGCTGACCAAAATTCCGAGACCCAATATTACACCTGTGGAATATTCGCGAATCTTCTTTAACACTTGCACTTCTAATTATTACACAAAGATCAGTCAGATTTCTCAGTATGTAAGTCCCCATTGAAAACAAAAAATTGAAGCTAGATCAGCCCTCTAAATATAATATAATAGTAAAGAAAATTTCCCAGAAGATATCAAAAAAAAAATAAAAAGTTCTCCGAAGAATCTTATTTCTTATTTTTCTCTCTTATAGACAGACGCTGAAACAGCAGTTCCAGAAAATTTTCTAAAAAGAACATGGGTTCGCCGTTAGTAGCGCTCGATCAAATAAGAATAGACTTGGGTGGAGGTGAGATTTCAGAAGGTCTCACTCAATTATATGCGTTCGTAGGGGCCATATATATAGCCATGTCGGAGGTATACGAGATAGATCGTTACTTAAGACAAATTTGCAAGTGGAAAAGTGGATATTCGACGAGGAAATGATCCAATCCTTGGCTACTCTGTATGGAATAACGTGATGGTAAATAGTGAGCATCATGGACACGACCTTCAAGAGAATTTGGTTGTATACTCAAGCGATCGCGCGTTTAATGCCGAGCAAGAGAAGACGTTCTCTGATATGGCCTTGTTAGGTATACCACCGCGTCCAATAATATCTTAATTGCGCAATCAAAACAAGGCATGTCTTATTTCAAAATCAGATATTTACAATGTGAAACAAAGCATCAGGGAACCTACCCCCAATGGCTCTGATAACACTGTGCGGCAGTTACAGCGGAAGTTAATGAGACTCATTATGACCGCGAAGATGGGATGCACAGGGAAATTAGTGTCGTTACTTCAGTGCGGTAGCTTAATTGCTGCCGAAGACGCAAGGGACCATAACCTTTTACTTTATTTATTTATTTATTCATTTAGGCCCTAGGCCGAAGCCCTATGTCCCTTGGGGCGCAGGACCGGTGGAGCCGGCTGGGATCACGCTAATTACATGCTCGTCTCGTTCGCACCGAGTGAACCAGCCAGCCGAGTTGTAGCTAGTTATTCTATCAAAAGTAGTTGAATAAACTATGTTACAAAAAAGAAAAGAATAGAAAATATTTAGAATTGGAGAGGAAAGGAAAGGAAAGTGAAAATAATTCTACGGTTGAAAAACTGTCACTTCTCGTCCCATTCTCTAACCTGTCAAAATGCTGAGGCAACATTTTCAGATTTCATGGTCCTCGCTTATAGCAGAGGAAAAGTCGTTTCGCATTCTAACGTGGCGTTTTAATGGTGGAATCAGCGATAAGCTGCGAAATTCTCGTGCCCGTCCGGCCTGCAATTAATCCATGCAAGAGACGTCGTGAAAGGCAAAATTTTGGAGGCTTCCGGCGGCGCATCTGCATATAAAGGGCTCGATATCGAGCTTGATAGACATTATTCCCACCAGATATCCAAGAGAGACTGTCGTCGTTGGTTCATTAGTCGGCGAAGATATGCGTATGAAATTGACACTGGCGAGATATTTCTTTGAGGAAGTTGCCTTATTTCAGCATGTGCCTCCATATCTGCTTCGACATTACAGTAGAACCTGTCTAATT
>MCFK01005209.1:0-10192 GCA_003610855.1 Erysiphe neolycopersici | reverse complement strand
ATAGCTTGTGGATTTCGACATGGTTTATGACAACCGTTCACACGTAATACTAGAGAAGGTTCTAGTATATCACAGACAATGATCTATTGTGTATGTAGTGTATATAAAGAGGCGTAGTTCCTATGTTATAGAAAGCTCGAAGAAGTCATATCTTATAACATGAATAATAGGTATTTAGGTTGATTCTAAACCGTATAGAGAGGACATTATCAATTGTTCCAGATTCTACAGTATTGTAACAATGTATATAGAATAGTGTAGCACCCACTCATAGAATCTCAACAAACAGATTGTACACATCTCCACTCCTATTCTTTTAACCTAACTGTCAATTCTTAATACCAATCACATTAATTGTACACTCAATTATTTCCCCTTATTTTAAGTTTATATATAATAAACATCCTATCAGTAACTTTACGTTACATCTCTATAGCATTACCACATACAGCTGCCATCCACAAGTAGTATAATGTTCTGTATCAGCTCATAACCATAACATTTATATACTAAATCCATGTTGACTGCTTTATATGCAGTACCCTGAGTAAGCTCCTGTGACTTCTGGAAGTCTATTAGAGGGGCCGGAAAGTTAACAGTTTGGACTAAATCTTCTTCTTTCTCTTCTATCTTGATGGCTAATGACACGGTTGGAGATCTAAGCGCTGAAGTAATTTAGGTTTCCCAATCTCTTGTATACCGAAGGGCTGTCCAACACCTCTCGCTCTCTTCAATAAGCTTTCACTGGTGTGCCTGAACATCTTTATGATGGGGCCTTGAGGTGGTCGATCGCAGATAAATTGTCTTCCTACCCATCTATCTTCTCATTTGGCTTTTATCACACATCTAGTCTATCTTCGTGATACCTAGCAGACTAATAATTTTAGCTCCTTCCAATATCGTAATTCTAACAACTATCACCAATAGTTAGTATTTTTTTTTTAATAAGACTGTACTCAAGGTTGGGTAGGATATTCAACTGACGAAGACCTTCAATATTACTATCCAGTATCTCATGACATGGTAATGGCCTTGATTCCAGGTAGTGTATAAATACTTCAATAGAATAAGTGTTTCTCTTCTAGTAACTTTAATGGGATTGTAGACTATCATGAAAGCATACAGATGATTAATTCGTCCAAACCACCATCTAAAATAGACAGTTCTACGCTAGTTTTGGTCGTTATCAATAACCTACGGTCACCCTGATATGTGTTGTAGAATGACAATAATAGAAGATAAAAGGAGTACTATGATGTTACTAATCTACTTTCGACAATTTGAGCTTCTAAAACTTCTTGGGTTCTTTTTTACTTGGTGAACCAATCCATCATCATAGGTTTAGAACTGTACATCATGAAACGCTTTTTCTTCTTTAACTAATATCTTCTCCATTCGTGGTGCTGCCATACTATAGGGGTATGGATCAATTATTAATAATGCATCTCCAAATTTGTCGATATTAGCTTAGAGCAAAGTAAGTTCAACTCAAAAATAGTAGATGAATATTAGCTGTTTGATTATAAATGGGGACCCGGGATTCCCCCCCCTAATTATATCTTAAAGTATTCATTAATATAAATAAGAGAATTATAATGATAGATTTTCTATCATGCCAATACATCTTGGATTAAGAGAATATATATTCAAATGAATACAATTGAAAAAGGTATCATATAAAGTAACGAATTGTGAATTTTACTTATTTGTTATTGTATTTACTAATAATACTTTACATAAGCGATATTCGATTGTTAGCGGAGCAACGGTTTGTCTAATGGCTGCATGAGAGAGTTGATCAATAATAATTTGCCANNGGGGGGGGGGGCTATATTTGAGTAAATTGACGGCACCGCCAAATACCGGCTCTCGGCTAGTGTGCTGGCACTAAACCCCAAATTGACCTCCATAAGTAGTAAGCTGACAAATGACTCATTAACTCGTACGTTCCATGCTTGTTGACAGGGACTACTTGACACTATAACAAATTAGGTAAAAAGGGCATCGATTGATTTTCTTATTAAAGGTTCCAATGATTGATTAGGTTGTACAATAGAACCTGACAAAACCCGTAGCTACCTTTGTCCATGGTTTAGATTTTGACAGGTTCTACTGAGGCAGTAAGTGACATCAGAGTTCGTTGTCTTGGCAAAGAAACATACCAGAAAGGCTCTAGGTCATTACTATATTTAGTATCACCATAAAATCGTAATAACTTTTATAATATTTATTATAATAGTACACTAATAAAATTTTATCTAATACAAAATAACGTTATTATTGGCCGAATAATATATATACTAAATAACCCATATAATTATAATCTGATCACGAATGGGTTAGTAAAGGATCTTCAATGCTACCGTCAATATGGCGAGAAACGTAACAAAAAGGCAGGGCGAGACCAATATATTAGTCTCAAAACATATATATCGTGCATCTTAAATGGATATGAAACAGTGTTATTACCTTTTTTATTTACCAGTTGTCAGTCATATTTTTATTTTCTGAAGAACACTATATACCGTATAACCTACTTACTGTTAAAAACTGCACAATTTATACGATCTCCCAAAATTTGATTATTGAAATAGGGTGTTAGTAAAAATGCGTACAGATAGTTACGTAGTTCCATCGTTAAGATTTTTATTTGACAACCCAGAATTCACTTGTTCATCTTAGTTTATCGAGAGGCAACTAACTTATGTAGAGCTTGCCATCCACCAGCATATCAGGCTATCTAGAAGATCTTGGCTGTAGTTTCAAAATTAGGTGCAATGTGAGTGAGTCATGACGCCGTCGACGTTTCCACTACAAGTATTATTAATTCTATGTCTTGATTCTTCGGGACGGATCCGAGGCTGCGATTTAATCGGTAAGGCTGAGCTGTAATACATGCATCTTAATGTCTGAGCCAATCAGGCTATAAGCGCAGAGGATCGAAAATTCCAGCTCGCTTTACACGGGAATCCAAAATCTAGATTCCTTTAAGTGAGGTTTGTCATCCTGAACAGGAATAAGTAAGTAATGACAGGCAGTTAGTTATTGGACTTGTAAATTATGAACAATTACCTAGTCTTTATCATTGGAAGACGTAACTCTTGCCACTTTAACAGTCCCCTAAGTTTTTATCGTGTAATCCTGGTGAGTGCCGATTCGTTGCCAGGTCCGCGCTAGATATCTATCGTAACTTAAAATCTTCGCGTCTTGCGCATTGGCAATACAGTGAGGGTAGCAAAGGATATGGAAAGCGCACTTGTGAAATCAAGATGCGAAGAATTGACCCTATGCAATTATGCGAGTGTACGCACTAAATCTATCTAGTAATCTGGCATGCCTTATTGAGAAATGGAGAGAAGCAACTATACAGTTAAATGTAAAAACATATATACAATTGTATGTATAAAAATATAAATAAAGATATAAATATAAATATAAATGTATATTTTATATTTATATATACACATTCCTTGAAGGGAAGGAATAGGGGAACGTGAGTTTGCCCTTTCCGGAGCCCAAAGGTTTTAGGTGCTCTAAGAAGTCCCATCATCAGATTTAAACCCTCCACACGTCGGCATTTTACTCCTAGACGACACACATGAGCAGAGAGGATGGAGTTGGGATACTTAGACTAGATTTTTGAGATAAATAATTGTATGTTGTATTTCCCCCTCCGTCCCCTCCACTCCCGTTCCCCCAGTCCCCGATTATCAAGATCTCACTAGTGAAGGAAACAAGCAAGTGTATTGAAGAAGTGGCAAATAAAGTCTCCAACCAACTATTTGATAATCTTATTATCAATTCTTAAATCAATAATACTATCAACTATAAATATGAGGAATGGTCGTTGGCTAACTTCTCCAAGTTGATTTGTCGCCTTCAGAATCTCTTAAAAAACCGATAAGCACCGTGTCATGGTCTCTAATCCCGATTCCATCATATCAGTTATATCATGTTCCTCGCGTCAATCTTACAGACCTTGCTCTCACATTGGTCACGCTCAAAATATATCTCGGAACGAATTTCCAATATTTGGTGACACGGGCGATGTCGAGATCCTGGTGAGCGCTGGGGGAAAAACAAATCGATATCTGCTTCATCGCATTATTTTAGCGCAATGTTCCAAATTTTTTTTGGCGAGCACCAGTGATGAATGGTGGAAAGAAACTGGTCAAATTATAGGATGCGAAGACAAGGCCAACGAGAAAGAAGAACAAAAGAATGGTAAGAGATGGACGTACGAACTGGATATGGGAGATGGCGTGCATGATGTTCCCGTCCTTGTTCAGAGGAAATTCAATAGGTTATCCATCAACTCCGAAAATTGCCCACCACTTGTTCAGAACAAGCCTGGACGCACGTTTCACCAATCTTTTGTTCAATCCGAATCTGTTGTCTCCCATCAATCGATTTCATCCTCGTCTTACAATTGTCGGGAAGCTGCTGGTCTCCGACAAACATACCATAATTTATTTCTCATCTTCTACAACTATCCGCCAGAACTTGATTCTCATTGTATCTCGCGGGCTTACCACCAATGCAAGGCACTACTCAGCCTTGCGGATCTTTACGATGCCCTGCCTGTGGTTGGCCCTCGTATTGAACATCATCTTCTCCGCTTTCAGGCTGCCTTGTGGAAGCATATCGCAAAGTATCCCTCTTCTTACCTTTATCTAGGCTATTTTACAGAGTCTCGCTCTATTTTTCTAGAGGCTTTCGTGCATGTCCTAGGCCGATGGCCGGAAATTGAACACTATATTCGGGAACGGCTGCCATCATGTGTAACCAAGTTAATGCAGGATAAGTTTCGGGATTTGAAGGAGTTGGTCAGAAGGGTAGAAATAAATTTGTGGAGCCTAACACTGTATACAACGGGAGGAAATAGAGTCACGCCACAGAATTCCTATTTAGAATGGTTGGCTGTGAGCTTCTTTCGAGAATGGTTGACAGAAAATTCATTCATACCGTCTTCCCTATCTACTACCCAATCAGTCCAAAGTAATCGAGCCTCCAAACTTTCCAATTCTTCAATAGAATCCGAGTCAAAAACCAGAGAACAGTCATGCTGTAGTATGATAATCCAGAAGGACGACCTACAGACACCATCTCATAATTTACATAACCAAATTTCATCAAGGACTTCTCATCTTTTATCATCTTTTAATAGTCAATATATCCATGATCTCCATACTATCATCCCTTCAACACTTCTTGACATAGGGCGTTCCACACCCTCTGATCCTATCTATCTAGGCCATGAAGAATGTAAGCGTTTTCTGAAACTTAATGAAAGTTCATACACGCGTACTAGTTTAAGAAACTTTGAGCTGCGCTTAGAAGAGTTACGAGCTCTCGCGCGGCAGGTGGTTAAACCTGTTGTGGAATCTCAGTTAAATAACGGAAAACATATGGAAGAGTATTTAGTCTGTATTGGCGTCAATGCAGGAGAGTGGCCTTGGGAGAGAGAGAGGTAATGAAATAACAGTTATCACGGCAAATATCAAATGAAATTTGGTATGAGCTTGCCTGTTCGATTAGTAATACACATGACATGGATGCCATTGGACGGCGATGAAACAATTGAGATTGGTGCAAATAGAAATTTTCAAAGGAAATAATTCAATTCTTCTAAATAATTGCGGGCGTTGCTCAACTTATCTATATTTGTGAAGTAACTAAGGCAATTGGTTTCCAAGGGATCACGTTATAATTTTTAGAAAATAGACTTCTTGTTGACAGTTTTCCTCATTACCAGTGTAAATTGTCATGATAAACATTTCTAACTAACTTTGGTGTGTAAATGAAATTTAACCCAAACAATCCCGCGTCGATTCTTGTGACCTCCAGAAAGTCATTAAAAGATTGCATAAAGCTAGAGACAACTTAAATAGATTCAACTTCATCAATTTCTTGAATTAAACAGGCTAGAATATCTTGATTAGACTGTAATGGCGACGTAGCCTCATAAGCTTAGAGTTGGGAGTGAGATTGGGAACAGAGTAACAGACCTTGGTGGTGAGAATTGAAAAATTTCCATTGATTGATAGACCTAGAAATAGGTTGTTTCGCTGTTATCAACCATGAATCATACCTGGTAAACTTATATGTTACGGGAAGTTAGAATGTGAGTAACTTGAGGAATGGCTAATAAGGAAGGTTGAGTCATTTAATATGTAAGTAGAGGTAGAGCCCATCCTGTAGTCCAATGACCGATTATACCAAATTAACTAACAAAAAGAGTTTTTACAACTATTCTTGGCGTCCTTGGTGTCGTGAGGATTCTAGAATAGGTGATGGATTCATTTGCAAGAAAGTATGTTGTGTGTAGGTGCATTTACAGAGAATACTCCCAAGCCGCCCTTACACATCTTCCCCAAGGACTGACTACGCACATGGTGTTTACAAATCTCGAGATAGTTGGTTGACATGTCGATTCCAAGGCGCTCACCGCATTGCTTAATTCTAGTTTCGTGTTGCCACCAGGCGCATTGCGTTTGTGTTTGTTTCCGTGACTTGGCTGCTGCCCATCCCTTCATCCACCCCCCCTTCCCCCCGATGCTGAGTCGTGCATTGAGATCTTCGAAAATTTTAAATCCTTTCCTTATCGTCGAAATGTTGCGTATGATTATGTCTGATTAACTGCTACCTTTAGACTGAATTACCTTTAGTTTACTGGTGTCTAATATAATGTATATTCTCCTTTGTTAGGAAGAAGATAAACTTGGAGGGGGTTTTTCTCACATATCCATTCATTCAGTCCTATCTTTTCTCACCCCCTCAATTTACCCTTAGACGTATTAAACGCGACTAGATGCGTCGTTATCATCCTCCCCTCAATAACAACGGATTTTCATTTCAACATGAACACTTCCGAATCCGGTGATAGCTCTCGAAGTACACTGTCTCCTTCTTTCGCATCCCCCACAGGCGAAGATTTATCAGGCAAACGGGGTCGTCCGAGTAAATGGACCAAGTCTCGTCAACGCAAGCTTGCTCGACTTTATCTATACAGTACTTTACCACCAAAAGATATATCTCAGGCCTTAGAAGAAAAAGATTCCAATTGGAAGCCTGGGTGCGCAATTCTACCATACAACTCTCCATATTTGACTTGCTACCAGTGCTAACTCGACCTTCAGGAAGGAGTCAACCGTGAAAACTGTCAATTCACTCTTAGATAAACAACCAAGATGGTTACGGCCCAAGAACCGTGAGGATATGATCGAGAAGATATCCGAGCTTACAAAGACTAAGAAACAGTTACCTTCGTACCGAGCGCACTCTAAAGAGCCAGTAAATGATCCACAACTGATCTCTGAGGCTTATATACCTCCAGGCTTCAGTGAAACTCCATTGGAGGACCTGTTTTCATTAGATACTGTTGAATCTCATTATCCACCTAGTCCGTTAGCAAGTGGGTCTACTAATACTACACACACAGAGCCTGCACCAATTCTATATTCCTTGCCGTTTGATCTGCCATTTTTGGAAGACTCAGTCTTGCCTTACAAGAACCATCATAACTCCAATATAAAGCGAGAACGGAGCGGTAGCACTCAACCATATGGATACCAAGATATTGCTCGAGGCGCCAGGGGAATTAAATACCACACTTTCTATCAGTGCCCAATTTGTGGCCGAACAAACTCCCATTCAGATTCTTACCTTGATCAAATGAAATGTGCTTTTGTTCATAATAGGGACCGAATAAGCCCAGATAAAGATGGAATGACCCCTGCGCATGCGCTGGCTCTCTATCAGCGAACGAATAATGACGCAGAATTGACACCAGAAACCCCTGCGCAAACGGCTGAACTTTTTAAGGTACTTTTTCCACATGATGATGAAACATTTCGAAGGGCATTGTGTATACTTGATCCATCAGGAAATACAATCATCCAGAATATTCAAAATCGAAAGTTAGATAGTGTGCTACAGTACTTTGAAGAATTGACAGCAGACTCTTCAGAGCCTATATTTGCTAAGAAAACATTTGAAGTTGATGAGAAAACTATTTCGACATATTTATCAACTAGTAGTCTAAAGAAGCGACTGCCACAGTATTCAACTCGATATCTGAAAGGTATAACCAGATTAATAAAAACCCATTCTATTTCAGAGTCTTCGGATGTTTCTACTACCATGCCAAAAAATCGGTATTCACTCGCCACTTTTGATACGTTCAAAAGCGAACCTCCAACAGTTCGATCATCAGGTCTGGTAACTCCACCTCAGCAAAGGGTAGAGTTGATGCTGTCCGATTCATTCCTCAATATTGATCGCCATATACAGCGGCAAGGCTTGTGTATACGAGGCTTTAAGGCACATGATGCCAAAACTTGCTTATGTCATACCTTGGACGGTCTTAAATCTAAGGTCTGGGTATCGAATGTTGGTATAGTAGATTATCGTGTAGCTGATCCGCCAATTTCTTTGCAGTTTCTAAACTTAGGATTCAGAGACCACTTTGGCAATGGTGTATTACATATGCTAGCTGCACGTGGGGCTCCATTAGATGTTATCTTCGAAGCATTAGAGCGAGGGGTTGATGGGAACACTGTTAATACCTCAGGCCAGACTTTTCTTCATGTTATACGCCGCCAAGTCTTAAGAAATTTTGTTGAGGATAGTGACACTCTAATGTGGATATTGCAAAAACTGAATCCGTTTAATGTCAAAGTCAATATTTGTGACGTTTTTGGTCGAAGCTTTTTTCATTTACTCGCACAGCAAGCAGATAGACTCGAACAACATTCTCTAACAACACTACAGATGCTTAACATCGTACCGTCATCATCTCGAGATGCATTTGGATATGTTCCCAGGGCTCTACATACAAATAGCAAACGAAATGATGCCGTATATAGTTACGAAACAACCCTTGGTACTTCCAAAAATTGGTCACAGTATAATATGTCAAATGAGCCACGAGAATTTCGCAGACCAAATTCAATTATACACAACATACCTAATGATGAACTGATTGTTCCAATTGACGTATCGGCCAATAGTCCTGAACAGCTTGCTGGAGGCACCAATTCAGATTATGACTCTGATCTTCATGATGATAACGAAATGCTCGTCCATCGTCATGCACGTCTTCTTGAGATAGCACGGAGTGCCTTCATGACACCCACGATCGAAGACGTAGAAGGACGTAATGGATTGCAATGCTTGGCTGAAGCATCTTTAACCCTGAGTATCGATAATAGCCAGGTTTTTGTAAAAGGATCCACAAATAAACGCAAAGCAGATCAACCAGAACCCGAGCGTGTATCCTCACGTTTAGATTTACGCTATGAGCTTGTAGACAAGTTAGTATTGGCAGGTGTCTGTCTGAATAATTACGACCGTGCAGGTAATACAGTCTTAATGGCATTTGTACAAAATTTAAAAGATGGTGAAGATGATAAAACTCTTGCAAAACTTTTCCGTTATCTAATCGAGCGTGGTGCCAATATCCACGGTCGAAATCGACAAGGTGAAATTGCGCTCCATATAGCCGTAAAACTAGGTCGTAAGGTTGCGACCCGAGTATTATTAGAGACAGGCTCAAATGTCCACGCACGAAATGCAGATGAATTAGGAGTTTTAGGTATCGGAGAAAAATACTATTTTAAAGCACGTAATAATCCTACACTATATGCATCCATCATGGCATGTATGGCTCAATGTATTCAATATGGCGCGGCTGCTATGCCGACCTTGGCTCAAGAATGGTCGGTCAAAATTTGAAAGATGATAGAAAATTGGCAAATTTCTGCAACTGCAATAAAGATATTGATTTCTATAATCTTTAAATACTTAAATGATCGTTCATCAAATAGATTGACTGGCCAAAGAAGTATCATACCATATTAATCCATAACTCCAACTGGGTACTAAGGATACCATGAAATTCAAAAGAGGGTAAGCATTAAATCGATGAAACCAATCATATGCGAGGGGAACTGGAAAAAACAAATTACTTGATAGATTGATCTCTATTTTCCGAAATTATTATCATCACACATCCAGACAATTTTAACACTGGGAAACAAATGACTTAAAAAATAGTCAACAAAGGAAAAAATGTTGTTATATTTATTGAATTTCGAAGTCCTGGGATAGGTGGGGGAGGGAATGGCGTTTACATCACTAATATTCGACCTGGCTACTTATTTCTTCCAATTGATTTATATATATATATATA